>PNEQ01108311.1:0-46189 GCA_003012365.1 Medauroidea extradentata
ATGTCAGCGTACTTAACAGTCACAAGAAAGAAAATATCATAAAAGTAATAAACAGTAATTACTAATTAACAAAATTGAAACTGCAGAAAACAAAATTACATGAAAACATATTAAAGTTTCACTTTTGTGCCTTAACAGGGAAATGCTGAATGTGAAAATTATGATAGCATCTCTCTGTTAAAAACTTTGCACTAATGTCTCCTGTACATGACTCTTGAAAGCATTAAATGCTGTATTGCTCACTAAAATAATATACGAATTCAAGTATGTCCGGCCACTTCCGAAAATATTATTGCACCTTCTCCTGTTTATACCTTGCCCGGGCATCAAAAAAGTAACTAAAATAATAACGATGCCCGACTTCAACAAAGACAATGGCGATCAAATTACCTCCATGCATCTTCATTCGAGCTCAGACAATACTTAAGCTCCACCTAAGACTCCCAATATTAACAGCATCCAAGGTTCTACGTCCTTGGTCACAAGGCTGTTAGGGTTATATATATGGGCTCATGATACAAAAAAAAAGTAATACCTCATGAAATACAAATTATGTACTAAATAATAAAATTAAACACAATATCCTACAAAGTTAAACTACATAATTATAGTTAGTAACAACGCTACCAAATCCTGCTACGGGCATTTCAAAAGTAACCCTACTGAATTGAAGGTAACACCTTACTAGAAAGTTACACTTTTTTACACACAGAGAATTTTTACAGAAATAAGTAAGATACAAATATAATATTGATTTCAAAAATACAAAAAAATGTTCATATACATCAAATAAACCCTACTAGAAGTTGGTAACAATTATATACTGCTTCATGGGCAGACAATCACTGCACCAAAATGTAACATACAAATAAAACACTGACATAAAAAATACAGAAAATATTTTCGGTGCGCTTGTGTCTGCCTTTCATTTCCAACAACCTCAGAACATTTTCTTCAAACCCAGAGTAAATAGCTATAGCTCCCAACCATCGGCGTAATGAGCGAACAGTAGGCAGGCATATAGTTTTTCTCAGAAACCTGTATGCAACAGGTGAATAATAATGAAGAGCTAGAGTAAAACTGTTCTCCGATTCTGTGTACCTTCGACCCTTCAATTTTCTACATTTCAGTTTAAGCTGATGAAAAATAAAACCCTCTTTATTTTTGAAAACACTAGCCCAACCATTTATGTCTTCAATACCTGCTTGAGTGCTAGGAATTTCAGTTGTTTCTTTCAGTTTTTGGAATGTTTTCTTCAATTTTGAAATTCTGCTACGTGCCAACTTCAACTTCCTTACCTCAGCTTGCATTTGTATATAAATAGCGGTACTACTTCAACTCGGAAGTCTCGTGCCTGGAAGTGGCCCTGAAATCAGAAGTGCGGTAGAATTACAATACTATACAGTACTTATACTACTGTTTACACAGCATCCAACTACAAACGAGGCAACAAGTCACACTGATAAATTATGTCACTGACTACTTATTTTATACAGAATGTTGCAATATTCTAGGGAAACAATCCTCACATGTAGAGGAACAAAAAGTGTTATGTGAACATAGGTCCTAAAACGCACCGTTTCTGCACTACAGTTGAACATAGGTCCTAAAACACACAGTTTCTGCGCTACAGTTGACTATACATGACATTTGATTGATAGCGCTGGCAGGATCATGTTGCAGTGTCACAGTTGTTCCTACTGTCTGTGTGTTAGTGGTGTAGAGTGTGGCACAGTAACATGTTATGTACTGCTGTAATGACGCCCCACAGCAACATGATCTTACCCATGCGCTATCAACCATACACCATGTACTTGCAACTGTAGTGCAGAAACCGTACGTTTTTGGACCTACATTCACATAACACTTTTTGTTCCTCTACACATGAGGATTGTTTCCCTAGAATATTGACACGGAATTTTGCAACATCCTGTTTAGTAACGCAACGCCACAACTTGCCAATTTTCTATGACGTAATAATAATCCCTTCTAAAACTGCAGAAACCAAATTTTATAAATAACGAGAAAATTAAGACAAGAAAATAAAACCTTTTGAAAGCAATGCACAAGCACTTACAGAGTTTTACTTGTGCATTTCAATCTGAATGATTTAGTCTCAATGCTTGTAAATAACTATCACAGAGATTGGAAATTATTTTGATATCGAGCAAACATGCACCACAAAGTGGATGTTTTGCTTTATTTGCCTATTATCTCAAGGCAAAACAGAAAAGTATTTCAGAGCAAAAATATTTTTGCCCTTTTTCTACATCCAACCACATCCTTTTATTAATAAGTTTAAAATCAAATGACAAATGTTAATTTGTAAACTACATTACTATCACAGCACATAAAACAAACAAAAAATAAAGAATTACAGTTCATACTCATTATAATGAGACGTAAATAAACCTACTAGCCTAGCTGCGTTTTGTCGCACTGTAAAAAAACTTACATCCTAGCTTCCTTTATACCTGCAGCAATGAACTAACTAGGTCTATAATTTTATTTCAAATTATATTGACAGGTTAACTCTTTTTAAACAGTTCATTAAGTATCAAACTTTTAATATGCCTGCAGCTTTTCTCCACAGCATGCGGAGAAAAATATGATGATCACAGCTAGTTTTGTACAGCAATGAGCATACTTAAATTGTTTACAATATGGTAGTGCACAACTTGTACTGATGTCTGCTATTTCATTACACACTTTTCTGGAAATGTTTAGTTCCAGGACTATGCAATAAATATTACCAAATACTATGACCCAATTAACACTATTTATTAAATTTCAATTCATAACAACTTAAAATTAGTTCAATAATAAATTAACTTTAGGTATACCCAATTTAGGCTTAATATTAGTTGCTCTTGCATGATGGTTGTATTATAAATGATATATTTTTATTATTTTAACAGTGACTTACTCACTGAAACTACAAAGTTATTCACAAAAATTAGAAACTGTGCTACTCCACCTGGAATAGGAACAAACCTGCCATAAGTTAGTAACCGAATGTATCATTGTCTGTGTTGCTAAAAAAATTATGTCTATAGCTTAACTTATAAATCTAATCGCACCAAAAAATAACATAACGGACGACTTGAAGTACACGCCCCCTGACATCACCGCAAGGGAAAAGTACTGTGGGAAACAAAGCTTGTTTACAAACATGCTGATTTGTTAGTTTGTAATTGCCGAAAGCAAAAATGTTGCGCATTCATAGATTTGCACGTAAGGGTAAAAAATAGTACTTTCTACTTCATGGTTAACATGATTGATGTTTACCTGGAAAAACGGAAAATTCCAAACAAATAATCAATTTTCTTGATGTACATCTCATTCGGGAAATTTGACGCCAAACAGCTAAATGAAGGTTATGTTCTGTTGCAGTATCCATTGAGGTATGTATTGTATCCCACACCTGACTGAAGCTCTGCCTCTTTTCAAGTCGTCCATTGTAAATTACCATTTACATGAAAGGGAGGATGGAGAGTGTTCAACCCTATATTGATATGCACTGCAAAAGTGGAATAACTTCTTAGTCAAATTATTTTTTACACCCTAGTAAAAAAGAAATTTAGGCTTTTAAATGCATACTATTAAACTATTTAACTGTTTGAAACCCTAAATGAGGTTATTTCAAGAAAATTAGTATAAGTAGATTTTTTTAAAACAATTTTTATGTTAAACAACAAAACTACAATGCAAGATAACTTGGTTGAGGCAATTAATATATATTCAATATTAACCCCTAATGACATACAGCAGGTGACTATATTTTTGGAATAGTTAACCGAATATTACCTAGATAGTAGCTACTCCTGTGTGGTAAGAAAGTTATTGTATGTAGGAAAGGGGGGTTGGGAGCAAGAGAGAAAGGGGAGAGGGTATTGTAATACAGTATCACAGAAAATTTACCTGAATTGTTAAAACTTTGTGGTGTTAAATTTGTTCTTTTTTGACATCTCAAGGGGCTTGGACTTTTTAACCAAGGTCAATTTTTTGGACTCCTCTTGTTTGCATTATAAATACGCAGACTTGGAACAACTGCTTTCTTGAACCTGCACAGAATTAACATAAAAATATTAACACACTAATGTTTTAACAAACATTAAAAGTTACAGCAGAGGAATACAGTACAGAACGTGATAGGCTGTACATAACAGGAAATCAATGTTACAAAGCCCTATAGGTTAAGTGGTTAATCATGGAAAACAAATAGCTTTAGGGTGGTATAATTTTAAAAGCATGTTAATTTATACACTTCATAGGACCACTATTGTACACTGCCATTGGCCAGCTGTTTTTCTCGGGGTACTCAAGTTTCCCCACCCTTCACATTCATCGCTTCTTACATTTCATTTTTCGTTGCATGGCAGATGTCTACGGGCAGTGGGCTCACAGTTCAGCAGTCTGCCACTACTGTGTGTTGTCCTGCCCTCGAGTGCCCTTGATGATATGTATTTATTTAACACTATTTTACATAATACACAATGTAAATATACATTATGAACACATTCTAAATGAACTTCGCTCACTGTAATAAATTAGGCATATACAATCACACTTTCAAAACCTTGCTAGCAACATTTACTACTTTGCCCAAGAAAAAGAGTACCGGTAGTAATTGGCTTTCATGAACTACTATGTACACAGCCAAAAATTGTTTGTCCCTAATTTATATTTATACTTGCTTTAGGCTCACTGTGTTATGTGGTATTAATATTCATAATTACTGTAATTAGTTTTTCACAAATTTTAATCTGTTATTTTCATTTCATGATACCTTTTTCAACTATGAAAATAGTCTACATAAATACAGTAGGCAGGGCGTGGAATGTATTGACAGAGGAGTTGGAAACTGTTATGACGGTTGAAAAATTAGGGAAAGGTTTGATATAAGTGATGAGGTAGGATGAATCTGACACTATATGGTTGCACAATAGTAACTGATATTATTTATCTATTTCATAAATTAGATTTATATAGGCCTACTGTATAGACTTATCCTACACCATTGTGTACGTCATACTATGTACTGTATGACAGGACAAAAATAAACATGCAAAGTATGTAGTGTAGTATGTTCAACTCCAGCCATAGGCCCCAATACCTAAACTTGAATTTTAACCATAGTGATCAGATGGGATACACAAGGCAGGAATGTATTTGAGTTTAAAAAAATCACACAGTTTAAAGCCTAGACTACATCCATGATAAAGTACCAATAGCGCAAAAGTTTGGAAGTTGAATGTACATTAATCTACACGGGGAATAACAGGACATGCACAAAAAAAATTTAGAAAATGTCTTGTGCTGTGTTCTGTGCACTGCCAATTAACACACAAAACCATACTAAACTAAACTTTTGGTTTAAATATCATTATATTTAGGCAGTGCAGGAAACAGGTGAGACATCCGAGTATCAGTACGTAGGAATAGTTCTGCATGAAAATATTGGGTGGAAAAGCCAAGTTCAGAGAGTGGTCACTAAGGGTAGGAAAGTGCTAGGAATGATGGGTAGTAAAGGGGAATCAGCTCGGAGGTAAAGGAGAAGGCCTACATCATCATGGTCTGGACTGTTCTTGAGTACATTGCAGCTGGGTGGGACCCCCATGTTGAGGTAGAAGAGAAGGAACTGGAGAAGATGCAAAGAAGGGCAGCCAGATGGGTGAAGGATAAGTGGAGAAGGCAAGAACAGAACGGAGAGAATGAAAGTAATTTTAGGCCATCAGTGATGATGAGGGATATGGGATGGAACACAATGAAGGATAGGAGAAGGTTGGAAAGCCTGGTTAGTATGTGTAAGATTGTGGGATGATGAAAGATGGAGTTCACTAGCTGAACATACAGAAAAGGGTTTATGTAAGGGTAGAGGCAACAACAGTAAAAAGATACAGCTGGTATTGTGTAAATGGGGCGGGACTACAGTCAATGCTGGTTAGAATAGTCAGCGACTGGAATTTGTTGCAGGAGGAGGGGTGTCATCGGGAGTGTGGGACAGTTTAGGAAGGCTTTGGAGAGAATGTCGTAGGGGCGTTTGGATGCTTACCCAATAGGAAGACAAATTATTATTATTATTATTATTAAGTAGTAACCCATTACAGGCTTACATGATGGGGCTAACTATAAACAAAACACTTACCCTTGGGATTTATTTATTGGATTTCTGAAGTCATCATCCTTGAAATGGATTTCACACACTTTCAAATGTTTGAGACAAAGCTGGACCTCTAGGTTTGACACTTTCATCTAGGTCACTTCTTTTTGTTTTGTGCACCCACTCTTTGTAGCTAAAACAGATACAGATTATGTTTTATAACTTAATGAAAATATCAGCACTTGGCAAATTAAATTAAGTTTACCACACATAGATAACCCAGGAACGAGTGCAGATAGTTGACAGTTCAGCTTGCGAGATACTTTTTGGTGTACTGTTGGTCTCCAAGGATTTCTACTATTGTCAGAATTCTTTAAACTTAAATTGCCCTTGTAGCAAGTCAGCGCATAGTTTTAAAGAAATAATATTGGATATCGTTTCTGAAATGACATTTGCAAGCTGTCATAAGTGCATTCGATCGTAGGTTACAATGCCCAGAAAGCTACTGACAGGACTTGCTATAATTACACCCAAAAATGTACAGTTAATACTGATTTACGCCTCAAAATTTAAGAAAAAGGCTACTGCATATAGTTGGCGTTAATTTCACCCTGATAATCTACTTTCAACATAAAAATGTATAGGAGAAACCACAACAAACTCAATGTACTTACATGTCAGAATTCGGAAAAGAAAAAAATGACTTGGCATCCTTCCGAACTCTTTAACTACTGCATCCATACATAGCGCAAAACCTTCCACGTGTTCAGTATGCCGGATAATGTTTTGCGGATCCATTTCAATCAGAGGAATTAATATTTTTCCACAAAATAATTGTCGTCTTACCATGTAAACAAATCAGACAAAGGCGAAGTCTTACACCACTGTCCGACAGGAGCGCTGAACGCAGTTGTTTCCATTATGGCTACGGAGTGTTCGGTATTCCTATTTACAGTATTTGGTGTAAGCTATGGTTCCGATATTGCTGATGGCACAGATAGTCACTGATGGTTGGTTGATGACGATACCCTGTGCGAGGCTACAGCTGTTTACTGAGATTACTAATTTTACTGGAACTTCAGAGCATCAGTGTTGTCAGTAAACCCATATTTTTGGCAGAAATTCAAAAGTTGCAGTTATCTAATGGTAGGACAAGGAGTCTTTTTTAAGATATAAGGGCCAAGTGGGAATCTTTTAATTTATATATGCTTATTTAACGTCTGTTTATAGTTAGAGAAGCATTCGCAGTGCAGTTTGCAAAGCCTAAATAATGTTTACAGCAGTGGCGATGCGTCACCTAATATACAAGGCAAGCTACTAATCATAATTGCAACTACCAGAATTTTAGCATTTAAAAAGGCATAGAAAAGAGAGGGGCCTTAAAACTCGAAATATTTTAACGGAAGAGAGAAATAATTAAAACCTACTAAAAAGCATATCATATTCTTTGGCAACAAGCTGGCAGCCAGTTTAGCAACTGACGTAATGGAAATCGTAACCGATTGTATGGCAGCTGTTAAGGTGTCAGGTATCGGGTCAAAGATTCTTTATCAGGATGTGTGAAGACAATATGACGTGATACCTGATATCTTATAAGATATAAGCAAGGAGCCAGCCAGGGTGTGGGTCAGATTGTCATGTTACTATCTACAGAATGCCGCGTTGGCCCCTAGGGGAGGGGGGATGACTACATGGATTTTAAAGGATATGTGTATATATTTTTGTATTTAGTTATTTACATAATACTAACGTAATTACATAAAACCAAGGTTTTAATTATAGCTTATAATTTATACGTGCTTTATTAATAAAAAAGATGCAACAAGGTCACTGTCGCCAAAACAAATCTTGCCACCGCACCCAAGAAAAACCTGAAATGACACCCCTGCACGTTGGGAAATCACGGCTGATGATATGGCCGATGTTCGAGGCCACGGACTATAGAGTTACAGCGTGTGCTTATCATAATCATCACTCTCATAAAGCCTTCGTTTTATATCCTGCCATCAACACTGTTAAACGATTTTTGTATTTTTACAAAGAAAAGCTTTGGAATCCCAGTTGCCAATAAAGCCTTAGTAATACTAACTTTGCAAAATTGCATAATTTTCAAAGTTAGTTGTAGTATTACCAAGACTTCTTTTGGCAACTGTGTTCCCAAAATGTTTCATTGTAAAAGTAGCATACAGAAAAATTTACAGTCAAGAGTCAATCTCACAAGGATAGTTCAGATATGTTTTTTTTAGAACTGAGCACAAAACTCCATTATCGAAATTAATTACGCAACATTTACAAAAAATCCAAATGTTAAAGGAAATTACAAACATGATGAATTATGCAAATTAGTGTCGACCTACCTTCTCTGATGAGGTCACAGCTTTTCTGAAGAGTAAAAACACTGCTGGAAAAAGGTTTAGCACGTAATCCACACACAAACAACACTTGCATACACATTTACATATCATTCATTTTATGTATATCTGATTTTAGTCCCGCATGATAATTTTAAATCCCTATTTTAGATAGTGCAACAACCAAATTAAATAAAAAACATAATATTCACTTCGCAATATTACAGTGCAGCGCGGGAACTTGCCAACATATTGGGTTTGTGAAACTTGTAAAACCAACTGCTAGTGACCAGTTTTGCCAACTAAGTTTTATATAAAACCACTAATGGCACTGGACTAATCACCGGAGACCTATCTTATCAATAGAAAAGAAAATTTCCAATTTACTAGTATCGGTTTAAGTAGTCTTTGCCTCCCTGTTTATCAATGTATATGTTACAAAACTTGACAGGAAATACATTATCTGAAATCACAGTAACTGGTAACAAAACTACTAAAGTGGCAATTCTGCTAGGTTCGGCTATATTCGGATCACTTCGGTGAGAAAGCACTGCAATCGTAGCTTCTAACACAGCCTCACGTAGCCAATCCCCTCTGACCTTTTTTCTTCCACCCGACCACCCCTCTAATCCCTTTATTCACCAGAATACTATCGCTGCAACTCTATTCACTAGAAGCGTTATTGGAAGCGCTTGTTCTTATCTTCCAGTTGAGAGTATTGTAATCCGAGCGGAATTCGAAAAAGATACACCTATCTGCACGAGTTATAGTTAGCTTCTAGTAGAGACAAGGTTGCAAGTAAATGTTTATTATAATCAGAGCATTGAAGCTGCCTGGGCAAGCACTGGTTGTCTTGCTTACCCTGACGAGATGCAACTGCTTTAGAGGTTGAATCGTACCTTGTTTATGCATTTAAAAATAATGTATAAAGCTTCCCAAACCTTAAATATACACAATGTTAGCTGCGTCGTGAAAAAACGAAGAAAACAATATCAGTCCTAAGTCGTGCTAGATGTATCAATATGCTAAAAATATACCAATTATATATTTTAAAGTAAATACAATTTACACAACGAACAAAATAAACCTGATTGTTAATGGCCAGAATGATATCATAGAATTGCCAGAGATGTAGTTGCTAGGCAACCTACATTGCAGTAACATTTACTGATTTAAGTTTCCGATATTTTCTATTTACTGACGGAGAAAATATATTACTGATTACTGATGTTCCCTTATTGCTCAGTTACACTAGCGAACTGTCAGTCATATCAGTGAATAACGGAAAGTGGCCTGGGCACTAAAGAACAATTGCATAACGTATTAGCCCTACTTCCAATAGATAACGCTATGAGCGCTAGTAGCAAATAAACAGACAACATGACAAGCACGTAAAACAGGACAGTCGTTGGTATTACGAAAAGCGGCAAAATTTAAAGTAAGGAAACTATAATTTTCTTTACGCATGACTACTTTACGTCACTGTAGAAAAAATGTTTATTGCAAAGGCGTAGAACACGTCTCTCGGACCTAGAATTTAGACGATAAACGGCAAATTTCAAAGTACGTAAATTACAATTTTCTTTGCGTACGACTCATTTTCGTCACTGTAGAAACATTTTCTGTTAATAAATTTTACCTGTAAAACCAATAGTTTAGTCCGTACACGATGAGTAGCTACTCTTGATATTTACCGCTGTAAAATATGTTTTCTATGATTCCTCGATGTTTCTTAAACAAGTTACTATAGGCCTAAGGCCCGTTCTACAGTGAAACGCAAGCGCATACGTATCACGAAAACGCAAACGCAAGACACTCCGCGTGTCTTCTACAATGGGACGTAAACGGACACGGATACGCATCCGGAAACGCAATAAAGTTGGTCAACTCCGAACTCTTACGTATCCGTGCTTGCGTTTAGCCAATAGCAATCGAGCATTTCATATTTCGCCACCATGTTTGTTTACAAACCTTTTACACGTTGAGTTTTCGCGGTTAACAATTAAAGACGCCTTCGTGCACTGTATTTACGATTATTATTTGTGACTAAAACACTACGGAACACTTTTCGTGAAGTACCATTTGTATAATTAAACATACGAAAAAAAAATGTTGCCTTGTAAAATATTGTTGGTTAATTACTACGTTAAAATTATGCAGCTGTTACAATTTATATTTCCATAGAAGACACGTACACACCTTGCAATAATATTTATAACATACTAAACTACAAATAAAAGTGAAACAATTTTTTCTAATGTCGGAAATTTACACGAGAAATACCTTATTTTTCGTTTCATAGGTTGCAAGTCCGTACGTTTACGAATGCGTTTTCATGCATTGTAGAATAGAAAATGTATTTCACTCCGTGTGCTCGTTTCGTTTGCGTGTTGCGTATCCGTTTGCTTACGTTTCCGTTTCACTGTAGAACGGGCCTAAGTCTTCTTTACCGTACCTTCCTTTGTGGGAGCGCAAGCAGGGATGGAACACACAGATGATTACCAGTCTCTTCACTTGCCAAGGCGTTCTAAAAGAACTACTAGAAAATATTTTCTTAATAATATCCTAAAAAAAAAAAAAAAACAGCTTCGGAATATCAGCACGTTATAATTATGGGCAACTTCAATGTTAATCTTCTGAAGATTAATGGCGAATCAAAATATTAAAAAGACTTGATAGCATCATATAATCTAGACGTCCTGCCATTAAACGCTACACATCACTTGACACATGTCTAGATCTAATGATTACTTCTAGGAGCGACAGAATACTAAATTATGGGGAGGTTGTCTCACGCGGTTTGTCTCTTCATGATGTAATCTTTCTGTCATATTCATTACGCACTCCAAAGTTTGTTCCTAAAACTTTAACGTACAGAAATTTATAGTGAATAAATGCCAATGAGTTGCTAGCTGCAGCAACATTGCTCCCCTGGCAGCGTGTTGAAGTGGCTGACACCGTAGATGAGAAAGTGGTAGCCTTAATCAAAATCTTATTAAACTTTTATGATAATGTGGCACCTAATATTACCAAACGAGTTTCTCGTCCGGCAGCCCCCCAGCTAACAGATCCAGCCGTGGCTGTGATGGCCAAGCGCGACGAAGTTTACAAGCACTTTTTAAAAGTAAAATGAGCTGGCCTTACAGAAAGCTACTTTTATTTTAATGTATACAAAATCTTAGATATAAATGTACGCAGAACACCAGGCAAGCAAATTTCAGTTAACTTACTACGAATCATTACAACAGCTGCATACTCCAGTCTCCAACTTTCGTCAGATCTTCTCAAGCAACACAAATAATTTTTCGACCCTTTTCTCCCCTGACAAGATGAATGATTATTTTACCACTCTTCCAGCTAGTATTGATGCTGTAAGCAAGAACACAGAAATTTAAAACATTGGTGATGGAAAATTTAGTGCTACAAATTACAGTTTTTTCTTTCGGCACGTCGCCGGCAGTGAAGTGTATAATACATTTAGGCAAATCAAAACAAAAGCCCAAGGTGATGAAGGTTTTTATGTCAAACTAATTGCACGTATCGTACCTTCAGTTCTGTTGATGCTACACATGTGATTAATTTTTCACTGCAAGCGGGAATTTTTCCAGCATTCTGGAAGAAAGCATAAGTGTTACACATCGCAAAAGTCTCTCATCCAATTGCCAAAAAAGACTTCTGACCTATTAGTGTTCTACCACTGTTTTCAAAGTTAACTGAACATATAGTACACCGTCAAATATTTGCATACATTATTAAATTTAACTTGTTGGACGAATACCGATCTGGTTTTCGTCCTCTATATGGTACTAGCACTGCTTTAACTAATGTAACTGATACATCATGCAATGGCGGACCGAAAATTAACGCTTTTGTGCCTAGTAGACTTTAGCAAAGCCTTCGATTCTGTCGATAATGATACCTTGCTTGCAAAGTTGAACCATATTTATAATTTTTCACCTGATGTATGTAAATGGTTCGAATTGTATCTCATTTATTGAAGCCAATGTGCGATATTGAATGACCAACAATCTCAGTGGCTTCCAATAAAAGCTGGTGTCCCGCAAGGATCTGTTCTTGGCACCCTCCTATTCCCTCTATTTATATATTACATTGCTAAAAGTCTTATCTTTCTCCAAACATATGCTCTATGCAGATGACCTACAGATTTACATACACTTCAATAGAAGTGAAATTAAGACAGCAGTCTGTCATATGAGTAGGCCTATTGATCTTGCAGAAATTCAGAAGTGGTCTGTTCGCAATTGCCTTAATGTAAACCCTGCCAAGACCCATTCCATCCTCATTGCTTCTCCTCGCCTTCTATCCGCTGTTAATCAAACTGATTTTCCTGATGTAGTCTTCAAAGGTACTAAATTTGCCCTTACAAAATCTGAAAAGAGCTTGGGCATAATATTCGACGAAAGCCTGTCCTGGAATGCTCATATTGCATACTTGTGTGGAAAGGCGTATTACTTGCTGCATAGTTTAAGACATTAAAAAAAACGGATGCCATCCACATTAAAAGCCACACAAGTCTGCAGCCTCATAATGCTCAGTATTCGCTACTGTGATGGTGTTACCGCTGTGACTTTTGTGTTATCAAAAACAGTGAGCGTTATTTGAGGCTAGCGGCTATGGGCAGTAATGCCAACTTTTACTAATGAAACACTTGCCTTGTATATATGAGTTCAAGTCGTTCGACAGTGGTCATTCCTCGCTGCGGGTCTGCGGAAGACTCTTTTTACTGTTTGCACAAATATAGTTTGTCTCACGTCAAATAGAGTGAAGGAAGTAATTGATTGTTGTGTATAGCATCATCTAGCCATGTTCGGCTCATGCAGGCGCTGGAAGCCGCGGTGGGGTGTGTGGCGTGGGGTGACTGTGAGCGTGGCCGCGGGGCAGATCAGACCTCCCGACCATGCCATCCTCAACATATTCGACCGGCGTGCTAAACTGTACCAACGGGAGCGCGCAGCCCTTGCCTCGGACGTCCATCTCTACGACTACCTTAAGGAAGAAGTAGGCTATCGACTCGCAGACCGTATCTTTGACATCAAGAGGCAGTTCAAGGTCAGTGTTAGCTCATGTCTGTGATGATGTGTCTAGGCACATGTGTGCGGTGCACTACAATTTATGCTGGGTCATCCTATGCCATCTCAACTGGTGTTGCTTGCTGCACATTTTTAAACAATTCTGATATTTTCTCCGTGTATTTATGTTTGTGTTAGGAGTTCAGAACCAATTGTATAAAATATATTTTGTGTTTATTTATACTGGGCAGCTGTTTAAAGATGGCAACGTACAAAATTTTAAGCGTTTTCAAGCATTTGTGAAAAATTCAGTAGCACCTCTATTTATAATCTAATATTTATGATTTGAACACTAATTTATTCAGAAAAATGAGCTGTTTCTCATACTAATGACAAATACATTATTGTATGGAGTGTTAAAAGTGTGGTATCACTACTTCGCTGACGCCTGAGATGTTTTTATCCCTTTAAGGTTTTATAAGTTCCTGAATATGAGACATTTTTAAAAAATTCAATTTTATTGTTAATTCATTTCCTATAAGGGACATCAGAGAACTCTTATTTAATTTGTATGAAAAGTTAGTTACGTGTGTACTAACAAATTCAAATTCAGAGTAGGTAATCTGGAAATTACACTTTTTTCCTCTTTTAATATTAGTGTTTCAAAAGCTTTTATAAATCGACAATTGAATAAAAATATCCAGTGTAATTGAAAACACTAATGCTAAACACTTGTGTGTGCCACATTATAAAATAAAAATATTAAAAAATTGTGTGTGCTATTTACAACAATAGCAATTATATTTATCTCATCAAAGGTAAGTCTTCTGTACTTGATCAATTAAATAGGTAGGCTTGGTTTCCTCACTTGGTTGTGCGTTTTCGGTTTCCTGGCAATTATTTCCTCATCACTTTGTGATTCAATAATTGAGTTAATTCTTTGCTTGTCTTGGAGTCTAAATTTCTCACTTCCAGTGCTTGTCCGAAATTCACTCACAGAGACAACTTTTAAAATTTTTGTCAACGTTACACACGCGCGCACGCACACACACACACATAATTGTTTACTGATTTATAAAACAATGTTGCTGGTCTGGCCAGATAGAAGAAGTGGACAGTACAGTCTTCTTCATTCCTCTGCGCATGAGCGACTTCCCCCAGACACCATATAGACCCGTAGACACAGACTATGTAATCTTTTTCCTTAACCACAGGCACAACACCAATTGGAAAATTAGCTAGTTTAACATTCTGAAATGGAATTGATGTTTTATAGCACCGAATTTGATGAGTGTCAAGAAGTACGAAAAAGTGTTTTTCTCGTGTTGTTGATACTTGCTGAGCATTTTAAATTGCAATTTTAGATGAAAAAAATAATTTAATGTAGTGTCAGCTGCCTGATTCTAATTATACTTACAACAACCCTACAAAAAGGTATACTTTCTCTTTCAAACTAAATTCAGTTGCAAAATTTTAACTAGGAAATAAGAATCCATGGGACTACTGTTAAAATCAACCAATTAAAAAAATTCTTCAAAACGTTTACTAGAAATTTATATAATATTACTTTAGTAAGCAAGTAACATTTTTCAAGGTTTAATGCTAGGGTTTCGTCTTTCATTTGAATCTTGAATTTTTGAAGTTAGACAATTATTTCTCACGATATAAATTTAGGAACCTGACGGGGTGTTTTTCTGTACTGCTGGTAGCAGAGTATCCAGGGATTCCAGCTAGGAATCAACCTTAAGATTAAGACCTACAGCAGATCTGATGGCAGACCCAAGATCATATCTGCCACCATCTATAACTATATTATATTTTATTTAGTATCTGAACTAACAGAAAGGTACAGTACAGATTATATAAACATTTTTTATTTATTCAGAGTGTAGCTGAGTAGCTTAAATGCCTGGGTGGGGGACAGTACTGTACTAAACACACACATAATACTTAAATAAATACACTATACAAACAAATAAACAAAAAAAAATAACTGATACAAATGGACAGATAAATATTAAAAGGCAGTATTAATAATGCAATAATAGAAAATACAGCATTTAAATGTTTGTATTAAGGCTGCGGCTGCAGCAATTTTCATCACCACTTTTTTATTTGTACCAAATTTTGTAAGTGAGTGGGTTTTAGTGTCCTTAAAACGGAAACATGCCAATTTTGACTTTAATGAGCCATTACACAAAAATTATGTGAGATAAAGAAAATTTCATAAGAGCAAAATTTAGTCACATTTTGTGTCTAAAGTAAGGAAAATAATATTTGGTACCAATATAAAAATAAAAACATTGTGGTGAAAATTGCTGTACACCACGCCCTTAACGTAGGTAGTTAATGTTTTTGTACGATATTTGATGCACTAGAATTGAAGGTTATTAAATTTGCATAGAAATCATACTTATGGGAAAGTCAGTTTATAGTATTGTTGGTTTTAGTGATCACAGTTACGTTAGTGTGTCTGATTCCTGAGTAGGGGATTTGATGCCTAAATTGTGTCAGATTTCTGGAGAAGGTATACGCTTTGTTAGAATTTAGTGTACATGTAATGCATTGAGCAGATTTCTTTTTGATTGTAGGTTAGTTAGGGGGATTTTAATATGGTATTTATCTAGTACACATCAACGTAGGCCTATGTGATTTTGTTTATTTTTTTTTATATTTAAATATCTGTTGGTGTATTTCACTGTACCATATTTGAGTTTTGATCTTACTAATGATATACATGTGCTGATGGTGGAATTGTATTTGAATGCTGTGAAGGTAATGAATTTTATCAGGCCAAGAAGATTTGATGAAGACGTTCTTAGATGGTCCACATGATGGTGAAAGTAAAGTTGGTCAAGTGGGATATCCAGAGCTCTCACATTTAATTCATACTTAGTTATGACGTGTTTGTTCAGCTCCTAGTGTTGTTTGATATGGTTCCTTTTTCGGGAAAATGTGATAGCTTGTGTTTTAGTGACGTTAAGTGTCTGTTTGTTATTCAAGTTTCATGCACTGACAATTGCATTGATATCATCTGTTAAGTACTTATCATAGAGGAGATTTTTTTTTGGGAGGTTTTAAGGTCTTCTGCAGAGAGTGTCCTCTGAGATTATTTTATAATTTCTGTTATGTCCTCTATAAAAAAACAGGAGTGATGGCGGAGACTTCCCTTGGAGGACTCCTGAAGTGATTTGATGTTTTTTGAACAATTTATCTGAAATTTTTACAGAAAATGTTCTATTGGATATGTTAACTGGGGAAGTTTTTTTATGTAATTGAGGTTTATAACAATGGCTGCAGTTTTTTTAGTCAGAATTTGATGGTTAACAGTGTCAAATGCTTTTGACAGATTGAAATAAGTGACATAAACTAAATTCTTGGTAATGACCTTCATGTAAATAGGACAGGGAAATTCGGTAAGGATGGTTATATAGTTGATTTAGATGACAAAAACCCAAGCTGAAACTGGAAGAAATATTTTTGGTTTGGAAAAGCTGATGTGAATGGAGAAATTTTTCAAGATCTTTAAAGAAATTACAAAGATATAGGTCTGTATTTCTGCGTTGTATGTGTATTGCAGTTTTTATGAGGGAATTAGCATAGCTTGTTTCTGAAGAGAAGGTAAACTCCTATTTGTATTTCTGTAGTAAATGTATGAGATAAAATGGGGGGAAACTTTCAGAACATCCTTTTATAAGTTTCTTAATGCTCCACTGGACTAAACTGTTAATAATTTGTACTGGGTAAATTGTGGGAAAGAAAGACTATGTGATGTTGGTTGGTTCCTGGGTGTACACGTTGGCAAATTCATCTGCAAATTCCTGTGAGGGTCTGTAACTTGTTCTATTATTAATTTTTATTTATTATAAGGTTATAATCTTGTTTTATGATTTGTAAAGAGTACCATCTTTTTTTGATGATTTATAATTTTGTCATGGGTGATTTGTTGCCATTTAAGTTTGTCTGTCTCTTTTTAGTAGTTGTTTAGGTAGCTGTTGGGAATTGAAAAAATCTCATATAAGATTTCCATTTTTTGACAATTGTGTTGGCATTTCTTTTATAGCTGTTTCCATGAAATACGCAATGTTTTCCTCTGCCACAAGTAATTTTTATACATATATACATTCTGCTGGCTCTGAAATTGTCAATTTTATCAAAATTAAAATTATTTTCCTGTAGAAATTTGTACACATGATAATATTCAGAACTGACAAAAACAAAATTCTTACATCAGACTGACTATAGTCTTCTGAATCTTTGTTTTCTTGAATTGCTTGTCATAAAATTTTTATTTTTTTTTTTATTTATTTATTTTTTAAAGGAAGACTATTAAATTGCAAGCCAACCGAAAGGGTTAAAGTTTTGGAGTATATATATGTGATGTAGGATGTTGTTGCTCGCATTGCTGGTAGTGTAGTTGTGGGTTTGGTCATGACAGGCACACTTTTTGTTGTCATAGAATAAATGACGTTGTTGTGTTCAAGATGGCGTAAAACATAGTTTCTATTTTGTAACTTGTGTGAATAATAAATTGTTCATGTTGCATCAGCATCCTCTTTTTTCTATGATGAGCATCAAGAAACATTGGTCCTCCAAAGTCAGGTTGAGTACAGTATTTAGTATTTTTGATGGTTCATATCAAGTATTAAAGTGTCTCTGTGTTTGTTTTGGTGGTATTGTATTGTATGTACATAGTTTTTGTACGGGTCAGTACGGTTACTGTTACAGTACCATGGTTTTTGCTGTGTGAACTCATCAGTAGTATTGAAATCACAGCTTGCAGTGATTTTGACCTTTCCAGCTATTGCACAGTGTACTACCTATGTTAATTTATTTAGGCTTATATGCTTGTACATGGATGGTGTACAAAGTTGTTGCTGCCGGAATGGAAAACAGACTTTGAGTGGCACAGTTAGCAGGTCAAGTGGCTACAGACTCTTCACCCCACCTGTCACTTCAAGCTTCACGTTGTGGACTCCCACAAGTGTGTAAAGGGTTTCATTATCATCTGCTACTCTCCACGAAGGCCAGCTCAGATGACTGTTTTAATGCTCTGGAACATCAGTCGCCTGGACCAATGTGATGATCCGTATTGTCAAATAATGGCAGTCGTTCACTCTTAGATCACTACATGCAGTAAACCCAGTGTGGGACACCAGGCTGTTACAGTTAAATCTTTCAGTAATTCAACTTTCATGCCTCACAGGTGATCTCTAAGAGTTATTGTCGTACCTCATCTGGTCCTAGCCAAATTCTGACGTACAAGCCTGCCAACAGGGTTAAGTAGGAGCGGTGCAGGAAGACCAGGATGGTAACCAGAATGTAGGGCTCTGCCATCCCTTTATATGCTTTAGGGCCAAATTTATAAAAGATCTTCAGGGGTCACCCAGCAAGCCTTCAACAGACATCCGGCGAGCGGCTTGCTAATGGTCATCCACCCTTTCCTCGTTGTAGTTGTCCACCAACAGAGCGCCTGCCGGATGGGAGATGGATAGTTCTCCACCTTGGAATATGGCAACATTGCATAATTTTTTGTGTTAAAAATACCTACTTTGTATATTTGGACTTCTGTTTTTGGAATACGCCCTACATATATAATATTTATTTTGTTTTATGAATTGTATTTATTTGTTTATTTTGCTTCAGTTTTTATGTTTTATGTCGGTTTTAAATTACATTTCTTTGATTGAAAATTATAAGTTACGTAGTCGTTAATTAACACACTTTTGAGTTATAGCTCAAATTAAGCAAGAAAGAAGAAAATTATGTTAGAATTATACAGACTCTCAGTACTGTTTTTACATAACTACGAGCTGTAGGTCAACAGGTTCGTATTGTGTATTCGTTAATACATTTTACAGAAAAACTGAATTTTTTTATTGAGTGTTTATGTAGAAATTAAGCAATTTTGTTTATTACAGATGACAGAAGAACTGCAAAATATCTTGGGAGGTTGAAGTTTAGCAATGGAAGTGTCATTTATTACTTTGATGCAGGATGACAAGGAAAGCTCAGACTTCGATACAAACGCACAAAGTGTGATTCAAAGTGGATCAGTTGTCGCCTTCATTTAAGAAGAAGTTTTCCCCCAGTGTGCATGTGTGTGATAATTGTGATTGCCTTAAAGCACCACTGTTATTTTTAAAACATTATATTATTTTCAACACTATGTGTAAAAGTGTGATAGTAAAAACAGCATGCTGTGTACTAGTGGAAGTTTTGATAAATAAATTATGTAATGTGCCAAATACTAGTGTCATGTAAATTTCTTTTGTTATTATTTTTAAAACACTTTTGTTGTGTTCAAGAAAGACAAATGTTGAGTTGAATAGTGCAATATATATTTTAAACAATGTGAATTTTTTACACAAAATACTGTACAAATAATTGCAGAAATGACTTGGCTAATGTATGTTAGCTCCTGAATAATATTTCGAACCAGATAATGTGAGAATCCCCATATTTTTGAAAATGAAGTCACAGGAAGAAAAGGTCAGTGTTTTATCATGAGAACAAAGTTTGTTTTTCTTTCGTAGTTGGCTAAACTTGTCTCATTCCTGGCAATCATTCTTTCTGGTGTATTTGAGTTGATTACTATTCCAAAACAAATACTAATATTAATGACAATAATAACTATTTACTTGCAATCCTCCCCCCCCCTCCCTCACCTTGGTGGCAAACTGTAACTTCTTCCTTATACACTTACTGGTTTATCTTTCCCCCACCTTGCTACCTTTATTTTACCTTCTCCAGCTCCTGCACTTCCAAGTCCACATAAGAGTCCCACTTTGCTGCTGCAACGTTGGCTGTAACCATTGTAATATATTCCCTTCCCTTCACTGCTGAAGTCCTTCCCAGTGTTCATAGTGCACTTCCTATAAACATGATACATATTTAGAATATGTAGTTTTCAGCAATTAATTGCAAATCACAGGACTTGTGGATGTGAACAGTAATAATATGGCACAATATATTATGCCTAAAATTAAATCGGAAAGTTGTACAATACGTATACAAATTTGAATTACAATGAAGATTATGTGTTCCTGTTATCTATTTTTAATTAATTTGCCAAATATCTTTATCAGATGTGAGTCTTGATTGTCCCACTGCATGGGTGGAATGCATACATCTGAATAAAAATCATCCTTTCACAAATAAAGTTCATCCTCAGATCAGAATTTTGTTCAGAATAGTCTGTATACCAATTGTTTAGGATTAATGTATGTTCTGTGAACCAGGCACACACGCCCAGATGCCTGAATTAGTTACTGTAGTGACACAAATACCCATACGCCCTGGTAATTGTGCAAGTTCTCAGAAAGTACATTATATCTCCCCAATAGTTACACTAAATTGGATGTAGGCCCCAAGTTCAGCAATAATACACCAAGGGACATAATGTGTTATTAGGGATAAAAACCACTGTGCTAAATTATTTTCCATGGTAAGATTTTAGAGGGGTTTTTTTTATGTTGCTTGAAGTGTGTTACCTTAAATTAATTTTTTTGGAGTATAATCAGTATTATTTTTTATAAAACTTAAATAATGCTAAATTAGTCACTTGGGTCCGTATTGACAGTCGTTATTCAAATCTCCTCTTGAGATCGTATCAGGTGATACAGTCTTGAGATAAGTTTCTAGTCTTGAGACATATGCTATTTAATAGACAGTTCTCGAGACATACTTAGCTGATAGTAGTATAGAAATTCCCTTCTCAAGTGATGTGAGATTCTGAGATACAACTTTTTGGAGTGTGTTGGTAATGAAAGTAACCATACTATGGCAGTATTAATTTTTCTGGTATTTTTGTGAAAACACTTTCGATAGGCAGTTGTTGAATGTTTGTTATATAAGCGAGGAGACAAATGGACTAACAGAATAAATACTACGACATAAAAATGTTTCTTTTGTTGATTAACAGATACGAATCAACTGTTGTGTTGAATGAAAGTCTGGGAATTATAATATATTTTGTGTCAGCCGCAGCTAAAGTGTTCAATTTTCATGAAGCAATCGTACAGCTATTGCCATATGAGGCGTCACGTTGCTGAGTTTGAGTAAGGCATGGTATATGGCGAACAGATGTGTTGTTTCAAATGTATCAGAAAATGTTTATTTGCTAGTTAAATGTATATAACCTACTTTTTATTTTGAATCGTCAAACACTTTGCACAATATTGCTATATTATTAATACGAACATGTACATAGCCTATCTTAGAAGCAAGCATTGATTAGTAGGGTGATTTATTTCTACACCATAATAATAATAATAATAATCCTTTTTTGCTATGTAATATTTGTTTGTGGAAATAGTTTCTGCCAAAGTAATATGCTTATTTATGTACATGTTTAAGGTTACTGAAATAATTTTGCTGTATTCTAATAGTATAGTGATGATCAATGTTCATTATATTGGTTCCTGAACGAGTTAAAAAATGTCATGTGTGCCTTAAACTATTAATATGCAATTATGTTGGCTTGGATACAGCTTCAGAAGACAAAAGTTAAACACTTGTCTCACGAAAGACAAAAAACGTAAGTTCGTCTCTCTCCTCAGATAAAATAAACAGAGCCCCAACAGAACTAACTAGTTATAATACCAGCACTAGCTCATAAATAAAGTGTGGTTATTATTTTAATGCATTGAAAATAAAGCATTTGTTTTGCGTATGCATTGCCGAAGTACGACTTGGCGAGGAAAAACTTAAACGGAATTGTAAATTGATAGGTTTGTAACTTTGCAGGGTTCCACTTATATATTATTTTCTTTTGCTTTAAATTACATTTTTTTGTATTTTTATTTAACAATAACAGCTGAAGGTTACTGTTCTTATGGAGAAAAGTTTGTGGTATTTTATTGTATAATTATTTAATTTCAAGTTAGGGTATAATGATAATAGCTATGGCCAGAGGGCCAGGTGGGGGAGGCACAGCTTTGTCCTTGTTATGCTCCGTGCCAGTTTTTATGCCCATATTTGGCTATTGTTAGGTGATGTGTGCTCGCCCTTGAGTTTTCAGTTTTTGTGCCCATATATGTGGCCCGTTTTTTGTTAGTCGTGTTGGGTGTAGCACACAGACAGGGGAAGTACTGGTGTCACGTGCTCGGAGCCAGCCAATCACGGCGAAGTGCACCATGACCTTGATACTTTTTCCTGCAAGCCTGCCTCCATCTTCGGGTAAGAGAAAAAGTCGCGACTCTGAAGAAGACGGACGTCCGCGGGGCTGCAGCCCAAAATACTATAGAAATGTGAGTAAGCGTGAAAATGTAACGTGCGCGAGAGGCACCTGTGGCCAGAACTCTCTATTTTTAATAATGTGTTAAATTGCTTTCGGATAAAAATTCTATTGTACTAAATTTTTCTTTCTCGCGTACGTGGCCGTAGGGTGCGGGGCGGTTTTCAACCCCCCAAACAATTTAATGTAATGATTGTACCGATGTGGTTTCTCGAACTTTTTAAAATTCTATGTAGTAACCAGCTTCAGTTTTTGTTAAGGAGACGTTTCCTCGTAAGAGCGGTTACTGAAAGCAAGCAGTTGTGTGGTGTAAGAAAATGTACATTCACGAAGTGCGACGTTCAATAAAACTTAAATTCAGACCATTCTTTTCAAGTTTTTCTGTCACCTGTTTTGGAGAAAAGTTCATAATTTCGAGACTGAGCAACGGGAAATGGTCGTGTTACGTAGTAGCGGAGGGATTCCAGCTGCTGCTGACTATTTCTATGTCAACAACCCAAACTAAACTCTGCGGAACTTGTCTACCGACTCGCTTGTGATTTGTTCGCATTTTGCAACGACCTGGGATATCTGTACTGCAACAGGTTGGCATGGGTTGTCCTTCATTACAAGCAGGATTAAATATTAAAAATAGCTACTCGTCGTATATCAGCTCAACTATTGATTTAATAAGGATAGTATATTAATGAAATAGGTTTCTGCAGACGTCGAAGTAGTCGTATGAAAAGAAAATTGTAGTTTACTACCTTTAAAAATTTCTGTTTTTGTTAGTTTAGGTTATGTTATTTTAGGTTAGGTTATTTTACCCATACAATTTCCATTTTTCTCTAGGTTAGGTAATGTAACCTAACCTTGCCAAATAATATTTACCCATGCAGGATTAAAATGAGGTAGTATAAAATTGATTGCCTTACTTTGTAATTAGAAAATCTGTACCTCCTTAAATATTTCTGGTGAGGCTACCATTCAAACAGGTTCCTTGCATCCTGAATGTGCTTTTTCTAAGTTGTAAAGCCTACTTCAGTACAGTTACCATTATCATTGCATTCACAAAATAAAAAAGGATAAGCATGCACAATATGTGGCAAGTTTAGTTTGCTGTTGTATGTGAACATGTGCCCTATACATTTATTACTTGCTTATATTTTGATTCTTTTATAGCTTAAATAAACCTGAATGAGCTCAGAATTGTTTTTTTACTGACTCAGTTTACTTCCACACGAGTTATGCAATCTAATTTCTAGTCATTACAATGATGTGATTACAGTTACATAACCAATACATGTCAGTTGGACAAATATAAATAGAATTCAAGTCTCAAGTCACTTATTTTCCACACTTCCCTGATATGAGTTTTTTTTAGCGAATATTTCCCACTTGATATTGGTTTCAATAACTATTAATATGATGTAGTCTCGAGACTGTATTATTAATTTGTAAAATCAAGTTTCAAGCAACAAATCACTTGATACGCACTCATTTGAGAGTCTAGTATTGTATTACTCATCTAATAGTGAGTGCAATATTGAAATTTTTGTTGTTGCTAATAGCTACTGTAACTGTATTTAAATATTTTAATGTGTTTACATTTTCTGAAAAATATATACTGTATAAGATTTACAATTACACAGTACATATAGGCCAACACTTCATTTATACATGTGTATCTTGTCTTTGGGCAACTATGATAAAATTGGCAACTGCAACATTCCACACATTTATTGTGTAGAAAGTGGTAAATGTAATGTTACAGAGTGCGTAAAATATACAAGTGTAGTACATGTGGCCACAAAGTACAGTTACCCCTACAACAAAGAGAGAAACTGAAATGCAACTCTTTGCAGGAAGGAGTACAATTTCTTGAGATAGGAAGCTGAATTTAAGATTATGTTATGACAGTTTCATGATAGAATGATACATCAGGATAGGGGAGATACAACTTGAATATCGCTAGTTTGTGTGCGCCGTCTTTCTCATGACGCATAGATACACAGTCTGTGGAATTATGCTGACCATTGCTGACATGTATTCTTGTCTCATATAGGGTTCTAAAATTTTCAGAAAAAATTGGTGAAAGCTAAAAACCAGGGAAAAAAATCATTGTGAAATTATACTAAACCGATGGTGGCTAAATAATACATAGTAACTTATATAAGGTCAATAAAATAAGGAGAAAAGCGGAGAATTAGCCTGTCTGATTCATTCTGAACATTTACTTACTAGCAAGGTGTAGGAATGTGGAAAGATATCGTAGAATTAGAAGTTTCACAAGAAGAAAACAGCAAATCATCAAGTTGATAAATGTAAATCAACAGCAAAGTTCACCATTTAGCCAGATGATGCTAGCAGCAAGATAAGTAATAATTACCTTAGTGCGTTACTTGTGAATTTGAACTACAAAGAGTTTTTTTTTGTTGTAATTGAAACTTTTCCTGGCATAGACTGTAGGTTGGGTATGAATGAATATACGTAGCCTTTTTTGGTTTATTCATGTGTGTATTGTTTATTTTTCTGTTCCAAGTTTGTTACGTTTACTGGTTATTTCATTTTTGTAGTAGGGTACTATGTGAATTTGTAGATAAGCCCGAACGTAAATACATATACCATCCAGATTTGTAATTCAGAAGTTGTATAATCATTTATATTGTCTTTTTTTTTTTCTATTTTCTGTAAATTTCCACCTTGGTGGAAAAAATCTAATTTTTCCCATTTTCACATCAAAGTTTTTTTCCTGAAACTTCAGAACCCTAGTCTCATATATGTTGTCCACATTTTGACATTTAAATTCTGAGAAGTGTGTGTGTAAACAGGATTGCGGAGACAGTGTGTTCACAGGAAGCCAGGTTCCAAACAATGCAACTGCAAGGTACGTTTCTCAGATGAGATCTGTCAAAACATGGAGAAGTTATATGAGGCAGACTGTAACGGGAGTAAAAGATTGTCTACTGTGTTGTTAAGTTCTTGTAAAACTATACTTTTGATGGACCCTCGTTGTGTAGGAGTGATTATTAAATGTGAAACTGGAGCTGTGTGGTTGGTGGCCAGGCAAGTGACACAGACAGTAGAGGTGCCACACCCAATCTGTGCCCAGGAAAAAAAAAATTATTTATTTATTTTTTAAGAGTTTATAAGACTTAGCAGTACAGTTGTACTGCTGTTTGCGATGCAATTGTTCATGTATCAATGACCCTTGAAACTAGACTGTAGGCTGCAGCAGTAATGTATGTGTTGCAGTATGGTTTGAGAGTCCTTTCAGACCCAGTACACTTGTTACATGACGATTTTATCCCCCCTCCCCCCTCATGCACAGTTATATGATGCCCGGCCTTGAGCCGCCAAATCTGCGTGTCCAGTTTCCCCACTCGTGGGGTCGGGTTTAAGTACCCGAGAGTGTCCTGCATATTTCACGCTCAGATCCACCGAGGGCGACACACTAGATCTTGGTGCAGCTTTTTGGCTCAAACAGACATCTGTTTGGGAATTGCATCATCATATATACTCTGTCCACTCTAAGGTTGCAGCAGAAATAAAAGTTGCTAACGAAATTTATCAAAGGTGTTGAAATATATCTTGATTCCTCACACTGGTATTGTGCCATAACACAGTTATCGTGTTTTTTCCAATCTTTCAAATGAAAACTGTGCTGTGTAAATATATTATTGTAATTTGCGAGAATGAATTAGCTGCAACCTTAGAATGGATAGAGTATAGTGTTTTTAATGTTTTGTGTTTTATCAGTTGGTGATTCTCATACAGGTGTCTGAAGTTCTCAGATTCGGTTAATGCTTTACAAGTGTTAAGATCTGTCTCCTTGGCTCACCCATTTTTACAGTGGATCAGGACAAAGCTAAAAGTGGCTGGGCAGATAGGTACACGCATCATCTTCCTGTGGATGCTGAGTCATGTGGGCGTTACTGGTAATACTGTGCCACACACAGCAGTGAAAGAAGCATACAGCACCCAACCTGTGGCCTTCGAGTCCAATGTGCAATGTTCCGCATGCAACCCGGGTCTCTGTCTAGAATGTCTGGCAGAAGGCAAGACATGCCATTCCTCTAATCAACAAACGTAGTGATATAATAAACTCGGCTGCCGGCAGGTGTTGTGCACCGTTGACTGAAAAGGAGCGTGTTCTCGTTACACAGCTTCAAAACAGACATACTGGTGCGATGCATAGACACTTTGTTGTGAATGGTCTCCTGTTTGTGATCCCTGCGACACTCCGTTGATGGTAAGCCACATTCTATTGGTGTGTGAACAGACCTGTCGTAGTTTTCACATTGCTGCGAGAGGATCCAGTGTTGTAGTACGGCTCCTCCTTGCTCGGAGACAAACGAGGTTGCAATAGTTCAGAGCCACCGAACACTGCACAAGTGAGCACCACAAATCTTACAATTGGGGAATAGAAACAATTGAAACAAATCACAAAATTATAGCCAATAACTATAGTATTTACCATTGGTTCTTTGTTGTAATGCTTGCCTACAATAACTTACAATTTTTGTCCATGATAAATTTTTTTTGGCACAGAGAGTTATTTGAAACTTGCATTGGTCACATACATACTCTTGTTTTTTTTTTTTTTTTTGGTCCATTGTGCCTTTTTGAAAAAGAAATATTCTATATTTCTGTTTGATAAACAGTGGTTTTTTTTACATGTCTGTGACGTGAAAGGGTGGCTAGAAAATTCTGTAGGAAAGTAACGATAACTTTGTGTGTTAAGGTACTGTCCTTGCATTTGACTGGATAACCGCAAGAGAATTTATATGTTCACCACCTGAATATTATTTTTTATTTGTATATATGTTTACTTTACAAATTTATTATATATTCACTGTCTACATTTATTTTTTTTAAATTGCATTGATTAAGATACAATATACATGTGTTGCCTCTTTGCTGAGTGTTTACTATCTCACAGATGAAATATTCATTATCAGTATCATTATTAAGGCGGCCGCCTGGGTGGGCATGTTTTGTGTGTTGGTTCAAGAAATGTGCAGAGCTGAGGCCGACACAGCACGCACATTACATCTCATCTAGCCTCTAGGCGAAAGTCACTGAACAGGCTTGCAGGCTATTCGCCGATAATTCGCCTCTGTGAAACATTGAGTGTTGACAGTATTATTTTATGTTATATTTGTGAAAAGTGTGTTATACCTGCCTATATAATTTTAATATTCTGAACTGAAATGGTTATGCCTATAGAGTACAGCAAACAACACCCAGTTTGGCTATTCATTGCTGGGGGAACAAACCTGTTTTAATGAAGATAAGTTGAGGACCTGAAGGTGTATGCACAGATGTAACATTCTTTGCAAGCTATTGCTAAGCAGACACATCACTCATGTATGTTGAGTAGTTTTGAATAAATTAGTGTCTCGTAAGTTCTGCACACCACTGCACAGGTATTGAATATTGACAAGTACTGTGAAAAGATCTGATTTGGATACAGTAGTTTGTAAAATAAAATAACCATCTTATCTTACTATGACACAAAAGTACTTGTCCATTCCCCAGGAAATCACAAAAAAGTTATTGAGCTGCTTGTAGTGTTACAGGGGACTAATGCATGTGGTGATCTGTAAAGAAAGAAAGGGAGAGGGAGAGAGCTGTTGTGAGAGTATCTTGTGTTTTAGGTTGCGGCAAACCTGGGCTGTGGGCGGGGCTACGTTTCACGCCACGTGGACGCAGACTGTGTGGAGAAGCTGGTGCTGTGCGACTCCAGTAGTTCCTGGCTGGAGCAGGCTGTTGTTCCTGAGAGTGTCGCAGTGGAGCGGCATATTGTGGACGAGGAACAGCCGCTGCCCTTCGAGCATGGCTCTCTCGACCTCATCATCTCCAGCCTTGTGCTACACTGGGTTAACGACCTGCCAGGCATGCTTGCAGAGGTGCACCGCTGCCTGCGCAGTGACGGTGTATTCATGGCATCCCTCTTTGGTGGAGAGACCCTCTATGAACTGCGCTCTTCCCTGCAACTTGCCAACCTCGAGAGGAAGGGCGGTGTCGCGGCACACATCTCTCCCTTCACAGAGATCCGTGATGTGGGCGCACTGCTCACCCGTGCTGGCTTCACCATGCTCACCATTGACACCGACGAGATTGTGGTAAACTACCCATCTCCTCTAGAGCTGCTGTGGGATCTGAAGGGTATGGGCGAGAGCAATGCAGCGTGTAACCGTTCACTGCACCTTGGCCGCGAGCGACTCTTTGCGGCAGCTGCCATCTACGACTTGATGTACGGCAAAGAGGTGGATGGCAGGCGCGCAGTGCCAGCCACCTTTCAAGTTATCTACCTGCTAGGCTGGAAGCCTGATGCATCGCAGCCACAGCCGTTACAGCGTGGCTCGAGCGAGGTGTCCTTAAAAGACTTGTACAGGCTGGACCAGATCATTCGAGACAGCAGAAAGGTACCTGTGGAGCCACCTGTTGATGAGCGTGGGAAGGATTGAATTTTGTGAGCGGCTCTGCAGGGTGTAGTTTTGTTGTTGAGCATGTAATATGTTCTAAGAAACTTTGGTCAGAAATTGTACATATTTTTGCTAGTACTGTTAAATTGTTTATTTATGTTGTTGAATGTTCAATTTTCTTTCATAGCACTTATTTCCATCAATAAGAAAAATTTCACAATATAATAACAAAGAAGTTGTACATAGCAAAACATAATCACTTGTGTAACAATATGTTTTGTATTAACTGGTGTTTGCAAGAACTTTGAAAAGCTTCTGAAATTGTGTTAAATGAATAGCTAGGCGCAAGACTGAACTTCATGGTGTACAGCCAGTCTATCGAAACCTTGTCGAATGTGAGCTGTCAGCATCTTACCTTTCACCGTATGTGCGAGCTGATGAAACATAGCGCAACAGTGGCAGCTGTGGGCATTGTGACGGGGCTGCTTGTCCGTTTACGTTGTTGTTGTTATTTATATGGATGTCCCTGTTCGCGGCGGTCAGAATGTAACGGGGCTGCTTGTACGTCGCCGTGTTGTTATTATCTAGATGTTGGAAGTACGTCGCTGATGTCCCTGTACGGGGCAACAGAATGTGATGGGTCTGCTTCTCTACATCTGTAGCCTATTTGTTCTATATATATATTTATGAGTTCCTGTTCGCAGAATGGGGTGGTGCTGCTTCGCTCTGCCGTGTTGTATGTGTCGTCTGTAGAGTTATATATACTTGTGTGTCGTTCCTTGGCACACTGCGACACGTGTAACGGGTTTACGTGCTTTGGATTATTGTTGTTACTGCAAGATGTAGCTTGCAGGATGACGATACCAAAAGAAACACCCCTATTTGTTTTACGATTATTTATTTGCAGCTGCGATTGTGATCCAATATAAATAGGTGTACATTGTCAACAACCAAAATAACAAGATTAACCGGTGACATGACCGGAGATAGTTCGCCCAAAACAACTACTCCCGAGTGTCTGCCCAAGACAATAGAGACGCACTGTATTGCGGTTTACAAACTTAGTACTCCTAATTTGCTTCACTCATGAAGATGGCTATACTATTCTATATGGTGCTATACCTTGGCACGCCTGGAGCTACTGAGTACAAAAGAGAACAGTAAAATTTTAAACCAGATGAAATTTAATCAGAGCGATTTTGCCCCCGAGGCTTGACTTCCCCGCGCCAGCGCTCCTGTACACATCCTCCCTGTCCCGCCATGACACTTCGACTGATCAAAACATTCAGCCGGCCATCTCCCGGCGACCGGTCACGAGCTCCGATGTATGACGACTCCTACTGACCGATAACAAACAAGAAAAACTTAGCCGGCCATCTCCTGGCGACCGGTCACGAGCTCCGATGAAACACAACTAACTTTCCTGAGCGGACACTCGGACTTACTCGGCCGAGCGGCGGAGGGATACATCAGGATCCAACTTGCCTAAAAAGCTGGTTAATTGACGTTTATAACCTAAAAATTGTACGTAACATAGATACTGATAAATTTACAAAGCATTTTATTCCATAATACCAGCTAAATATTCATTATTTTATTAATAGGGAATGTGCAGCGTCATCAATCTGTCGCGGATCACCACCTTCACGGAGTTTTGCGCCCGACTCTACCACCCACGTTGATCGAGAAATGCCCTGCAGAGCCCCCGCATTCCAGCACGTCCCTGTACGTGCCTCCAAGCGAGTGAACTCTGACCTGCCTGCCAGATAAATCCATCCAAAGCACAGGCTAGCTCAGAGCTTATTTGAAATTGTAAAAGCTAGCACTTCTCTATACGTGCTTCCCAGCAAGAGGACTACGTCTAGCCTGCCACATAAATCCCATTCCAGGAGAAGCAAGCTAAGAGGCTACTTGAAATTTAAAAAATCCAAACAAGGCAAAATATAAGAAAAGTTGCTAGAAATTAAATTACCTTTAAAATGAGTCCAAACACAACATAAATCCGATAACATTGACACGTAAAATTAAATACTTTTCTCTTGCTTTAAAGTTAAATTTAAAATTAAAAAGAAAATTTCAATGTAAATTTCTCTACTCGCATCCCCAATTAATAGGTTGGATCCCGCCGTATACATCCTTATACCTGGTTAAGTTGGCCTACTTAATTTGTTATAAACAACAAAGAAAAAAAAACATTAATTAAAACAAAAAAAAAAAATTGAAATTACTGTATGATAAGAGGCCAAGTAAGTGCTACGTGCCAGTGCACGTCACAGCATGCTTGCGTAACATATGTGTGCACAGAGAATAAAAGCTGAACAAGTATATGGGTGACTTGTTTATTTCATTAATTAGTTAAATTTTGCATTTGAGTACTGCGTTAGGGTCTGTTAAAATACTGGCAATACATTTCCATTTGTAGATGTACGAGGCCCTGAGGGGCGTGATGGGGGTGGGGCCAAGGTGTAGAGTATCCGACCCTTAAGAGGGCGTGGTACATAATTCAACACTAAGAGCGTTAATCTAGAACTGTTGGTTTCTTCAAGCCAATTTACGAAAATTAAACAAAAGCAACTTTAGACAATAGTCTTAACCAGCGTTTTAAACAATATTGCTTTCAGTGTTACGAACTTCTGAGGCACAATCTGTGATGTTGTATGACCTTGTGCATTTAACTGCGGCGTAAGAGATCACACACAACGAATTAGTAATTCTCGATAAATATTTACTCATAAAGTTGGTAAACACCATCATCTAGGATTGTCATTGAATATTTTATCCATATTGGTGACGAAAAAAAGTGCTGAAATCTATTTATGTTTTCAGCGTTTATTTATCTACTGCGCACTCTTAAGTGGGTGTAAGCTGAAGTATGTATACTGGGTAGCTCGGTGCGCTTGGGAATGGCAATGGGAACCGGCTCGAGTCTCCTTGCCTAGTAGCAGCGTCCCGTAGTCAGCTGTGCCCGTCCTGCCTTCCCTTCACCCTTGCTATCGTCACCAACCGCGAGGGTGTGATGCAAATATATTGCCTTTCACACTCAGTCCATCTCCACCTTGTCGTGGTCAAGGCTGAAAACATTGTGCTTGCACTGTGGCTAACTGAGTGAGGACAAAGACCGGGCAAGTGGTGGCCTACTTTGGGAAATATTCACAACGTAGTTACTTAGGTCGACTTCCGGAATTTGGTACAGGAGCTCCAGCATTCTGTGCAACCTATGAACAGATTGTATGTCCCAACTGAGGCACACACGTGTCCTGCGTAGCGGATCACAAGGAATGTTGACCTGGAGAAGGGGTTCTGGAGCCCTGGAAGGTGGACACCTGCTCGTGTGAAAACTCTGATGTATGGTATTTAGCGGGTAGTCAGGGGATTGGCGTGAAGCCACATACAGCCTCGTGCTGAGCCGATCATGGGTCGGACTCTGAGTGGTAGTGTTTCTGAACTCCTGCTTGGGAGGAGACTTGCAGGGCCCACAAGTAGTTTCGTAGAGGTTGGATAGCCTCGCCCTCAGCAAGGGGGCTACTCACAGCTAATCTGTGGATGTATCTGTTGCTAGGTGAGTGGGTTTTGACTACCTGCCACTATGATTGGAATGAGCATTATATTTTCCTGACAGCTGTATGCTTAGGCTGCATGGCTATTGTGAGCTCTGGGGCCTATTTCATAAACTTGACAAGTCTAGTAATACTAGTGTAACACTAGTATTTTTGACTGGTAATACAAGTTTATGTTCCATAAAATTACTGGTACAAGTGACTTGTGACCAGTAAAAGTTATCACTTTGACAAGTGTTTTTACACCAGTTTACTAGTCGTGTGTTTCATAAACCTTGAAGAACTTGTAGATGACCAGTATAAAGTATGTACAAAGTGACAAGTCTATAAAGCTAGGAAATTGAAAGCAAACAAGTTGACAAGTTTTGTTTTTAAATATAATGTAGTCCTCGGACAGTGAAGATGAAGAGCAAATATATATTCGAGAATGCAGAACATTTAGGTTGAGGACAAATAATGATTTCAGAAGGGTGTATGAATTCAATGAGCATTTTAGAATGCAACCTAACGAATTTGATATGTTGGTAAATAACCTAGAAAATTACATAAGACATGTTACACATAGAAATTGTGCTCTCTCAACTAAACTACAAGTTTTAGTAGCATTGCACTGGCTTGTTACTGGAGTGCAATATTATGCTGTAGGCAACATGCATGGTGTATCAAAAGCAACTGTTTGTAGAGCAGTGCCTTCAGTGGTTAGGAGTGTAAATACTGTATTACTTCAAGACAAAGTTCAGTGGCCTCTTGATGTACAGGATGTATGTCAAACATTCTATGACATTGCTGGAATACCAATGGTATGTGGAGCCATAGATGGTACACTTTTAAAAATAGATGCACCGGTTGCGAATGAGGCAGCTTATGTTGACTGGCATGGAGCGCATTCTCTTAACTGTTTGGCAGTTTGTGGACCTGACATGCAGTTTTATTATGTCGATGCTAATTGGCCGGGTAGTGTCCACGATGCCCGTGTTTTGAGAAACACGATGTTAAATACCAGGATGATTGCCGGTTGGAGACCTATACCTAATGGTATTTTACTTGGGGTAGTGCTTATCCATTAAAGGAATGACTTATTCCACCAATTGTGAATAATCCAAATGAACAGGCTGAGGAACGATTTTTGAGAAGTCATAAACAAACACACAGGGTTATTGAAAATGCGTTCGGAATATTAAAGGAAAAGTTCCATTGCCTAAACCATCTCCGTGTCGATCCTGTGTTTGCTGCAAATATCTTTAAATGCTGTGCAGCTCTTAGCAATCTATCGCGACACTCTGAAGATGAACCTGCATTTCAAGATCCTGGGAATATTGTTGACGAAAATGATAGTGAAGATTGTAGTGAAACAGATAATGATGCTGGCCGCAACCGTTTGCAGCAACTTGTGAATCATTTTCGATGACTGGGTACAATAAACAATATAATTTCCGATACAAAATGCTTAAAGTATATTTAAAATAGAACAGTACATCAAAAGCAGTATAAGAACAGGATAATCTTCGTGTAATCAAACATTTAATTACTAGTTTCCTCAACTTGTAGGTAAATTGTTTCAGTACCTTCTTCATTGTACACAATACTATTAGTGTCAATGATGTGGACTTCACTTGTACTTATTTTAGGTTGCTGTGATATTGTCTTCGTGTGGTGCGATGGTTCGAGAGACAATCTTTTTTCAATTTACAAGATTCCCAATCTTGTCTTGTAATTTTTTAGTTCCAGATACTCTAGTTGCAGCTTAAGCTTCTTGTCTTTTTTGATCTCATTCTCCGTGAAAGCATAATGTCTTTTGGAGCCTTTTATAATACATGTACGTTTACCTGTGAAAAAAGTTACATACAGTGTTACCACATAATTATAATAATGTAATTTATTAATTTAATACATAACTTTGTTCTTCTTAAATGTAAGTATTAATTGTATACAATTGTCAAATATGTAGACCTATCTTTGCTTTCATAACATGCAAACATATTGTAATACATGATTGAGGGTAACTGAAGAAATATGTGATTTGTTTGTGAATAAAAGTCATTTGTTACAATGTACCTAATTATCTACAATACGATTCTACCCATTAACATGTAGTTTATTTTTTAATTTCCATTGTCACTTAAGGCGGACTCATAACTGCACATAACGAATGTACGAATACACACACGTACGCCGAGTTGTCGAGATTGGATTCACAACAACATTTTATCTGGACTTGTGCGGAAATGTATTTCTTCATTACAAAGTGTCAACAATATATTATTGGACATTATTTTTATTTGTCGAAGCCAATCCAACAACCTTTTGATTGTTTGATACACAATGTACCAATGTAAATAATTTTTTAATTCGGTCTTTTTAATGGTAATTAATAATAACGCACAATGATTCAATCAGATTCCTTTATTCTAGTCTGCCTACATGATCTTACAGCCATCCATGATTGCCGAGTCCACTTCCGTTCCTGCCAACTTCCACATATCACAATTACCAACTTACTCTCATGACATCTTCCTTTTTCAATAACAGTTAAGTACAATGCACCACTATTGTCATGTTTACATACATACATGTTAATACACTCAATTACATACAGTAAATCCAAAACATAGCTTTTGACAATACCCCCATACATATATGTAAACACAATTATATACAACAGACCTGCAATATTAAGTATCAACAATGCCATAAACAACACTTTTTGACAATACAACAACTTGGCCTACCATGCTATCTGTGCTCTGTAACTCCACTCAATTTTCATAAATAATTACACAAAATCAGTTCTACTGTACCACTTGGAAGGTCTGATGGGTCTGCCATACCATGATTTTTGGACGGGTTCATCACATTTGTTAACAACAATTTCAGTTCCTAAATAAGCACTCCTTTCTCCTGCAATTGCATTCTCAGATCTCGCATTCACCTGACACTCCTGCTCTGTAAAGCCATGAAACCCATCCTTATATAAATCCTCAGTCCCTTTAAACTCCTGAGTAACAACCTGTTGGTTCCCAGTGATTTCGCCGTTAGTGGAAGTACTGCCCTGTGACTTTTCCCCCTCCAGGTATCCAACCTCTGTATCATCACTACAAACTCCTCATTGGCCATTAAAATTTTTATCAGTATGTAACACATTTGCAGACCGTTCCACAATTTTACTTTAGGCATTTTGATGACATATGATCGTGGGCGATCAGCTGGTCTGAGAATTGTAGCACCTTGAACCCACCCTTTAGAAGTTTGTACCCTCACTGCCCCTGACATTGGTTTTACTTCTCAACTACTAGCATGTTTATCATAGTAGCATTTCTGGTGCTTCTGGCTATCAACCAGGGCCTTGCGAACAGCTACGTGATAGGGCATTGATGGGTTCAAGAGAGATGGGACAACAGGAACACCTACCCTAAGCCTCCTCCCCATAAGCAGTTGGGCTGGAGAAAACCCATGAACAACTGGTGTGTTACGTGTCTCTAGAAGAACCAACTCTAAATCTTTCTGAACTTCCATAGCCTTCTTAAGAGTTTTTTTCATAGTCTGGATATAGCGCTCAGACATCCCATTTGATTGTGGGTAGTGAGGACTAGATGTGACATGACGAAAGTTCCAATCCCTAGCAAATTTTTGGAACACTCCTGAAGTAAAATTACTACCACCATCTGACATGACGACAACTGGAATACCAAACCTAGCAAACAGGTTTTTTAAGTATTTGATTATACAACTACTGGTTTGCCGTTTAAGTTTTGTCAGATCAACCCACTTGGAATAATAATCTACAACAAGTAAATATGGCTTGTCATTTAAAAAGAAAACATCAATTCCTACCTTCTGCCATGGGTGATCAGGGACTGGATGAGGGAGCAGTGGTTGTTTTTGCTTAGATTTTTGGTATTTGTTACACACCTCACAGCTAGTGGTCGCAAAATCGACAATCTCAGACGTCATGCCAGGCCAAAAAACTGTCCCTCGTGCCCACTGTATACATTTTTCTGTACCCTGATGAGCAGCATGAACACAGTGGAGAATTTCTTGCCTCATACACTTGGGAATAACAATAGCATTGCCTTTTAAAATGAGACCATAAGCACAACTGAGATCTTCTCTGTACGTCCAGTATTTTCTCAGATCTGGCTGGACCTGCTGAGGCTTACTGGGCCAGCCCACAGAAATGGTTCGAGACAAATGTTGTAGTTCAGCATCTTTACTAGTATGCTCCTGCATCTCTAACAACTTGGCATCTGTGATCCTAGCAGATAGAACGACAGAACACACCTGTAGCTCAACAGCTTTTTTGAAACCTGTACTTTCTGTTGAACTTTGACAAGTCTGGCATGCACGAGATAAGGTATCTGGTATGAACATTTGTGAACCTGGCTTGTACTCAACATTTGAAGTGTACCGTTGCAATCTAAGTCACATTCGTTGTAGTCTAGCTGGGCAGTCAACCAAATGTTTTTTTTAAAAATGGTTACTAGCGGCTTGTGATCCGTTTCCACAGTGACTTGCTTGTTATATATATAATGATTGAAATACTCTGCTCCGAAAACTATAGCAAGCATTTCTTTCTCTGTCTGGGCGTAACGTCGTTCAGTGACGGTGAGAGACTTTTATGCATATGCAATAGGATGACCATCCTGAAGTAAAACTGCACCCAACCCACTTTGAGATGCATCAACCGACAGTACGACAGGCTTATTAATGTGCTAACACTGGACTATTGCATAATAGCTCTTTAAGCTTGTCAAATGCTACAACCTGTTCTTGTTCCCAGTGCCACTGGACATCTTTCTTCAACAAAATCCTAAGAGGAGCTGAGATTTCTGAAAGATTAGGAACAAATTTTGATAAGTAAGTAACCATGCCAAGAAATCGCTCCACATCCTTACTGCATGACGGAGTATCAATGTTTTGAATAGCAGATATTTTGTTATGATCAGGGGCAACACCATTCTCTGAAAGCACATGACCCATGTAATGAACTTGCTTCACACCTATTTTACATTTGTTACTGTTAAACTTAACACCATGTTTTGCTGCTCTTTCCATCAGAGCCATAAGTCTCTGACGATGCTCCTGTTCAGTACTGCCCCAACTTATAATGTCATCAACATATGCGAGTACCCCAGGCAGACCGTCAGACTTCCCTAAACCTTCGATGAAAGACCTCTGGAGCCGAACATATACCATAAGGCATATGCAAAAACTTGTACCTGCCCCATGGTGTATTAAAAGTGCAATAGTCTGTACTGTTCTGGCTCAGTTGCACTTGCCAAAATCCCTGCGAGGTATCCAGAACACTAAAATATTTTGCTCCTGCCATCTGTGATGTGACTTGCTCCAGTGTAGGCAATGGGAAATGTTCCCTCATTAAAGCACAATTTAAATCCTGAGGATCTAAGCAAATTCTAATACTGTTGTCTCGCTTGTGTACAATAACAAGGGAATTTACCCATTCTGTAGGTTTATCTACTTTAGAAATTATATTTTCCTTGACTAGTCTATCCAACTCTCTCTTTAGGGGTTCTCTGAGTTCAACTGGTACTTTACGGGGAGCATGAATTACAGGAGTTGCATTACATATTGTATGTTCCAGGCAACACTCCTATACCCCTGAAACACTGGGGGTACTTACTAACTAGTTCTGTGAGCCTTGCATCCTGGACTTTCATCTCTACAGCGTCAACTTTCCGTACCAAGTCTAGCATAATACAAGCTGACAAGCCTAGAATAGGGGATGAGTTGCTTTTCTCAACAACATAAAATTCTAACACCCTAACCCTACCATTGTACGTACACTTTAGATAACACTTGCCAAGAAAAGGTGTTTTATCACCCAGGTAATTAACCAACCTCACATTTGATGAAAGAAGTGTTTATGACTAATTTTTAGCCTTTCAAACATGTCCTGAGGGATTAAATTAGTCTGAGCACCAGTGTCTAACTTAAACGTGATGAAATGTGAATTCATTACTTCCACCTTCGCTGTCCACTCTGGTGCAGACCTTAAATGGGACACAGATCCAACACACAAATCCACTGACTTACTTGCTGGTTCTGAACACTTAACCTCAGCCACCACCATATTGTCTTCAGATGATGAAGATGATGATGTAGAATTTTCGTGAAGGACTTCTCTTACCTGTTTCTTGGAGCGACACACTCTAGCAATGTGATTTTTACCACCGCACAAATTGCACTTCGAGCCATAAGCCGGGCATGTCCGCCGCTCGTGCTTCTTGCCACATCGGTCGCACTGAAATTGCCACTGCTCTTTGTTTTCTTGACATGCAAAATCACGACGTGCAGAATCGCGACGTGTGGAATCACAACGCACAAAATCACGATGTACTGGATCACCTTTTCCATGTTGTGGTATGTGTGATGTTTTTCGGTGGAACTTGATTTCTTCGACTGCCGCCGCTTCATCTTGAAACTTTTCAAGGCATTTAGTTGTAACCTCTGCAGTTCTGCCCGCATCAATTGCCTGAATAAGTGTGAGATTGTGTTCCTTCAGTAAGCATTGACGCAAATTGCCGTCTTGTATGCCACACACAATGCAGTCTTTCATGAGATCATCTCGCATCGACCCAAACTCACAATTTTCCGACTTCTTTCTCAACTCGGCAACATAATTGTCAAACGATTGACCTTCTTGTTGCGAGCAGGTAAAGAAAACATGACGCTCAAAAGTGAGGTTACGGCGCGGCAGAAGTATGCATCAAACTTATTCAGCACTGTCAACAAATTAAGCTCCTCCCTATCGGTGAATTGAAAAGTTTCATAAATATCATCTGCATCGCCTCCCAAAGAATTGATGAGAAGAGCGATTTGTCTGTTGGCAGAAAGGTTTTTACCTCCGATAGCCTCGTGGTAGTACTTGAATTTCTTCTTCCATTGCATCCAGTTACTTGCAACATCGCCTTCCCGCCGAAGCTTCTTGATTGGCTTCACCAACGTGTCCATTATAGAAATTTCACCGACTGCGCCATGTAATGGTAATTAATAATATCGCACAATGATTCAATCAAATTCCTTTATTCTAGTCTGCCTACATGATCTTACAGCCATCCATGACTACCGAGTCCACTTCCGTTCCTGCCAACTTCCGTACATCACAATTACCAACTTACTCTCATGACCGTCTTAAAGTTTGCACATGCTGCAATTACAACCACCACTTAGCGTACGTATACGTAAGAAGTTGATCAACTCTGTTACGTACGTATGAACGCTATGTGAGGATGTGAATGCTAGCATACACGCCCAGTGTTTCTACTTTTACACGTACGTACGCATGTACGTTAAGTGTGGTTGTGAATCCGGCTTTATGTATTACTTAACTTTTCTGTTCATTACTGTATCATTGCCTACAGTATCACTGGAATGCGTATGTTGGGGAAATGGTTGTGATTGGATTGTTTCTGGTTGCAAACACAATGGTAAAGTGCTAACACTGGTACTTTCATTCTCAAGGGAGCTTGGCACCCGTAGACCTGAGATCACAGGTGACTCTTTGCCCAAAATCTGCAATACCAGTACGTCTACTTCTTTAAGCTTGGCTCTGATTCCACCTTCGGAACCAGTTGTCCGCGCGTTATGAACTTTTGCCTGGAAAAAAAATTTCTAGAATCATTACATTTTCGCTTCAAGGTTAGGTTTGGCGGTTTACTACAATTATGGTGATTGCAATACTAAGTAATTGACACATTAATTAGCCAACAAATTTCCCTAATAAATTATTGAATAGAATAGTACCTACCGTGGTTCTTTTTCCCAGATTGGGCCAGAATATATCTCTTGTATATATATCTCTGCCACTCTTTACAATTTCCAATTAATCCCACACTCTTGGCCAATTCATTAATTTTCATCCATGCTTCACTTTTCATTTGTTTTGTCAGTTTAGAGGAAAATGCACCAAATAACACTTCCTTTTGTACATTAATTTCATGTACTACACTTATTTTTCCATTAACTTTACTACTCATTGGGAACAAACTCCCAACTTTGGCCACAGCTGACTAGTCAATATAGCTGCCACACTTGTCAAAATAAAATTTTTATACAAGTATTGTCAAAAACTTTATAAAATGAATCAGAAATTACAAGAACTTGTCGCTTGTTGCATCTAAATTTGTAACTTTTCACTTGTTAACTTGTATGCTTTATGAAACAAACCTCAGTCAATAATTTTATGAAACAGAAATTACAAGAACTTGTCACTTGTTGCTTCTAAATTTGTAACTTGTTAACTTGTATGCTTTATGAAACAAACCTTAGTCAATCATTTTATGAAACAGAAATTACAAGAACTTGTCACTTGTTAACTTGTATGCTTTATGAAACAAACCTCAGTCAATAATTTTATGAAACAAGAATTACAAGAACTTGTCACTTATTAACTTGTATGCTTTATGAAACAAACCTTAGTCAATCATTTTATGAAACAGAAATTTCAAGAACTTGTCGCTTGTTGCTTCTAAATTTGTAACTTGTCACTTGTTAACTTGTATGCTTTATGAAACAAACCTCAGTCAATAGTTTTATGAAACAGAAATTACAAGAACTTGTCACTTGTTGCTTCTAAATTTGTAACTTGTCACTTGATAACTTGTATGCTTTATGAAACAGGTCCCTGGCTGTCTGGGACTTGACTGGTGAGTAGTGGCGAACCTCCTAGTGTAATGGTACGCAAGGTGTCTCCTGTCAAGTCTTGGGGATCGCGTACAGGAGGGCTGAATTGACATACACTGGCGGCAGCGATGCCAGACACATTGTAGATGTATGGGGCTTGGTGTGCGAGTGTGCTCCAATGCTGTTTGTAATATACTACAGCCTCCATCGTCATGGGTGAACTAACAGCAATAAATAGGTACCGTCCGAACCTCTGCACTGTCCCTCTTCGCAGTACAAGGTGATCCCAGACCTGTCAGCTGTTTGGTAGGACTTCTCGGATAGATGGGGGTGTTCAAGGGAAGGACATAAATAGATTAGGCTGTAGACAATTTGTAGTGTCAAATTAATGACCATGCAATTTATGTCTTGCTTAGTTAAGAGGAGTAGGGAAATGTGTGGTCTGATTTTCTTCGGGGAGAAACTGTAAGAGCATGCCAATTTATGCTCTTGCAGTCTTTTGAAGTTACGATGTGGGTGTTAGCATCAAACAATCAACACTGGAGGAAACCTGCTGCCGGTGAACCGTTTCCATTTTTTTAAAAAGAAAAAATGTTTTCATTTTGCGAGATTTTTTGTGGCGTTTTCAGTAGAGTTCACAGCTTCCTCTCACCATCAGCAGTTTCCTCTTCCTTCCTCCCCCCTTTTTTTTTCCTCCCTACCTTTCCCCTTTCCACCTCCTTGGGTTTATGATTGTCTTAGTGCGCAGGCGCAAATATGTCAGGAACGAGGGCACATGCTTTGATGTGGCTAGGAGGGGTTAACACTTTTGCTGGAGGAGACCTACCGAATGGTCACGGTATGTGATCTAGTCTAATTTAATTTAATTCTATGCTGTGTGCTGAAGATTCCGATGGCAATGGGTTTTTCTTTGTGTAAGGAACCTTAATTTTGGTTTTCTGTTTTGGACCTTTTTTAAAATGTCTGTATTGATGCTGTCTTCAAAATTCCCTTCGGCTTTAATTACGTTTGTTAGACTTATAAACTTCGAGCAAACTTTTGCAGTTCTGAGCAGATGCAACAGGGTCTTAAGCCTCAATAAAGACAGTGAGTGGTCTCATTTATTACTGCATTATTGGGCCACTTTAAAGTTTTCTTGTTTTGCAGTTTCTTTTCTATTCTACGTGAGTTTGTAATTGCAATCGGTGAGAGCCACATCACATGGCTGTCGTTCGGGTAATTTTCTAGTCAAGTATATTGGTGTTTAATTAGGCTATGATCTTTTGACTTGGCCCTTTTGATTTATTCATATTTGTGTAACTTCATAAAAAGGCGATGTCTAAATTTGACTTTCACAAAGGGATTTTTACTCTTCTTGTATTCAAATGAGCGTTTTGGTAGTTACAAGTTTCTTTATATGTGTATTTTGTTTAATGTACAGATTGCTTGTACAACTAGGGAACATAATTGAGGATGCTAGAGTATAATACATTATGCCAATTTTTTATATTTTACTGTGTTCATGTTTTGGCTTGCTTAAACATTATAACGATAATAAGGTTGTTTAATAAATGGTAAACTGTTAACTTTATTTTTAATCTGTGATTCACATTTCTCATATTTTTGCTAGCACCATGGTTCAGTCTGTAGTTATCGGTCTAGTATTTTTATTTATTCAGTGCTTTATTATTTAATTCTGTGTAATATTTTCTTTTGGACTTGTACATTGGCCAAGTGACTCGTGCTGTCCTGTCTTTGAGGAGAGGTGGTACACCTGCAATAGTTGACTGCCTGTGTTTAACCTTATCAGGTATGGTGTAGTGATTGTAGAAGTATGAAGCCCCTTCTAGCTGCTTGATGAAGGCTTACATAATCTGTGTGGCAGTGCAGCAGCAGCTGGCACCAGAGCGTGTTGGTGCTTCCTGGGTGGTTGGCTCAGTCAAGCAGGTCTCTTCTACATCTTTGATTCAAATGTTACCTTTAACAGATAACCAACCATCTCAGTGTGGTGGTAGTGGTGTAGTGAAAAGCTGTAGTGGCAGTTCTTTACTTCTTTATTAATTATCTCAACATGACTAGCACGTACAGCCAGCCAAATCTTCTGTTCCTACTACACAGATTCAGAATGACACTTCAGCACCTACTGCCAGTTGGTTCTTGGGCTAGAGTTGGTTATTCTAAGCCACCTCAGCAAATTGGGATCTGTCATTTGCCACCCAAGGATGCATTGTGTCACTGACGGTTACAGCATTGGGAACTCCATATGCCCACACCTCGTCAGTTAGCGATGATGCCGCTGCCTGCTAGTGGACTCACCACCCTCCAGCCAACAGGTCACATGGCGCGCATCCCAACATGTGCACAGTCTAGAGTCCCAGTACGACTTATGAGCTTCTGCCTCCACAGATTCCTCATGTCTCATCATCCGCTGTGCTGTCTCTGCGAGACTTAAAGCTGAAACTTCCATAACTTGCTGGGTATTTGTAAAAGCAAATGCACCCAGACAGACTAGTTTCAAGTTATCAGAATGGCAGTAGATGCGTATAACTGTTTTAGCTGGGCTATGGACCCATATTTACAGCTGTGGAAGGAGGCTGTTGTCATTAATAAAATTATGTGTTTGTGTAATTGGCAGGGGAGTGAAGCTAGACTGGAGTGATGTGTCGTGTTGTTTGTCTATGTGAAGAGGCTGTTGTAAGCAAGTGGCTATGTAAACTCATAGAGTAGTAGTTTGCGAGCCCCTGTGAGCTTAAGAGATGTGGGATGTACAGATGTGGCTCTAGACAGGCGGGAGACTCTTGCCTTCATTGTCTGTGAATTTATGGAACATTCTGGTCAGAGTTTGAGGCCGGTCGCAGGAAGTTGTCTTGAGCTCGTCTGGAGCAGTGGTGCCAAGATGGCGTCCCGTGGGAGTTTAGACACATTGTAACACTTGTGCAGAGATGGCGCGGGCAGTAGGATGTTAGAAAGCCGCGATCATGAGGTGGAGAAGAAGGCGTCGAGCGTGATGGAGTGGTTAATAGGTGCTAATGATGAAACCTAGAATTTAATTTTATGGCGTACTTAAGGTGATGGAACTTGCTGGGATAAAATAGGCAAGCAAATTACAGTAGTAATTTAATTTTTTTTTGCCAGTCCATCGTAGTACAACTGCCTGAACTTTGGAAACAAGATAATCTCGAGGGCAAACTAAAGAAGCATGGTAGCTAGGCGTTGCAAGTGGTTATTCATCACGTATCTGCAGTATTATGTATGACCAGTATAGGCTATATAAAAATTAGTAGTAACCTACCACTTTTGTCAAAAGTACAAATTTTGCGACAGTAAATGGAACAATTGATGAATTTACTAGTTTGCCTATAAAATTTAACCGTAACTGATGGATGGGGATTAACAGATGAAATGAACTAACCTATAGTCATCAACAAACCATAAACAGTACTGAGCTATCCACGGCTATGACGTCACATCGCCTGGCATCGCCAAACAGGCAAAGTCTTTAGTGGGTCAAATGATAGCTGTAGATGGAATTTTATAATATGATCAATTGGGTACCGTTGTGCTTGCAATTTTAACCATCCCACACAGCAAAGCTGAATGTGAGTGAGTGTTGATTCATGTAACAAAAACGAAGACTCAATTTAGAGTGTCGCTCAGTGATGAGACATTGGAAAAACTTTTGACAATCAAGGCCAGATGATAAGGAAATTGTTTCAAGACAAGGCTAAATCGATGGTCGCGATGATGAAAAAACAAAAAAAAAATATGTAGACATTTTGAAAGTTATTTATGCCAAATCAATATTTATCAAAGGATTATTATATTATGAATGATTTCAGTAAGGCAGGCATTTATCCCTTTTGTGACACTGTTATCTCAAAACACTCCTTTGAACCAAAAGCTTACAGGAGTCATTGCCAAAAATAATGGACACAATACAACTGCTGTTAAGGAAATTTCTTTACCACCTAATTCTCGAGAAGATATTTTTCAGCTACTACCAACCCATGCCCAAGTAGAAGCCTCCATGTGCCTGTCAGCACCAATAAAAACTGTAACTACAATTTCTCAAGTGGGACCAGTGGCGTAGCCAGGATTTTTGTTCGGGAGGGGCCCAGCTTTAGTTATTCACCCATACCCCACTACAGAAGAGGGGGTCCGGGGGCCCTCCCCCAGAAAATTTTAGATTTTGAAGTGCAAAATGGTGCGATTTAGGCATATTTCGTGCCTAAATGCAGAATAAATAACAGGCAGAAACTACTGTTTTTTTTTCCCTGAGAAAATAGGTTTTCGTAAACAGTTTCACGATTGTTTAGTGACCTTCGTTACCGCTAAGCAATAGAAAAGGTCTAAATGATGTAAACAATATCTTGGAACTGAAACAATACAGGATACAGGTACAAAGTGTACAGGCCAATTAAAAAAAAATTATTTAAATTTTATAGTGAAACAATATTGAAAATCATCAATATACACCTTACACCTTAAGATGTTCTTTGAGCACTCAAGTCACTGGTTCGCAGTGTTAAATAACCTCATCACCAAAAATTTGATATTTACATTTCATAATAAAACCATACTGGAATAAAAAAAAACAATATGTACAGTTTGCACTTAAAGAAATTATTTAAAACACAGTAATGAGTCCACAGTATTAAGCACACATTTCATACTAAAACCAAATTAGAATAAAAAATAACAATATATACAGCTTTCACTTAAAGAAATTATTTAGTACTCAGACATAGCCCGCAGTGTTAAGTCCCTCGTCACCAAAATGTTGTACAAAAATAATAGATGCATCAATCTGACATTAAGAAAATGAAAGTCTTCGAGCACTCTGATTATTCTGTTAGACAACCTCGTTACTTAAGCGTAACA
>PNEQ01108312.1:0-46189 GCA_003012365.1 Medauroidea extradentata
AAACAAGGACGAGCAGACGCCGCATTCCTTTCTCGGAGTAGTGCGACGTTGCCAAACATGTTCATAATTTTACATTGCTCGTAGGGGCGTAACGGTTGAGCTTTGACCCCGGGTTTCCCATCTCAAATTGCTCACCACAACCACCCCTACCGTCCCGTACGTTATCGTGCAGGACTTTTCGAACACCCTGTATATGCATACACATACACAATTGTAGTCTACGACATTATTATACACTGTGAATTTTTTCAGTTTGTATGAATGCTCATATTGTCTACTTGGAGTAACGAACAGTATAACAAATGAGCTGCTTTTTGGTGCGACATTTTGCATCCGTTAAATAAATAAACTTTCAGGTTTAAAGTGATTACCGTAAACCGGGGTTACTTTGACTCAAAATTTTGGTTTTTACATCGTTTAGTTGCGAAAGTTTCAAACATTAGCTATAAGGATGAAAGGAATTATTTAAAATACTCGGCTCAAATTATCTGTTTATTTATCAGAAAAATCAAAAACTAATATCTTGAATGGTCAAAGTAACCCCGAAATTGGTCAAAGTAAGCCCGGTTTACGGTATATTCGTTTTGCACGCTTAGCAGCATTGCATTTACTTGCAATAAAAAAAAACACGAATGTGAAGTTTAGGTGTGCGAGTTAAATAAATGGTACGTTTCTAATTCACGGTTTGTTCAAGTTAGTTAAGTTCATTGGTTTTATTCGGTTTAGGCGTGTAACCTCGGAAATACGCTTAGTTTTGGACGCGATCAAACATGTCGCCGAATGTGTTCAACTGGGCGTCTCTTCAGGCCACCGAGCGATGCGCAGAGCTTTGGCCGTTACCATATTATTCGAACTGCTCATTGCACATGACTGATGTCTTCTTAGGCATAGCATTTATAGAACGTTACATGTGTGTGTGCCCATTTAAAGTTCACCACTACTCATTCAAACGTATTTTATTTTTATAGCGGCCGAATAAAATATTTAAACAAACCCCCGATTCACAGGATACTGAATATCAAATCGACCAGACTAGTAGAATTGCTCATATTCACTCAAAAATATCTATGATTCGTCGTTTACAATGAAAATGAAAACAGTGTGGCTGCATTCAGTGCATCGTTGCTAAGCAACACTTCCTGGATTAAATAGTTAAAAACTAGAAAAGAGCTCATTACCTTTGAACGGCTTAACAGATTTCCTTGAATCATACCTTCTCGATCATGTTATCTTTCAAACAAAAAGAAAAGCATCAAAATCGGTCCATTCGTTCAGGAGCTACGATGCCACAGACAGACACACAGATATACATCACAGACACGTCAAACTTATAACACCCCTCTTTTTGCGTCTGTGGTTAAAAATGGGAGTTTTTGCGGTTATATTTAGGTATGTAAATCTTGGCGCAGAATCTTTTAAATGTTATAGGCGTTTACAAGACACCTTGATCTTTAATATATAATAATATGTCATAAACAATAGTGTTAGCTGTGATGGTTTCATACTGGCGAGTTGTCGGCGAGACGACAGCACACCAGTTTAGTGACTTGCGTCTAGATACTAGGCTGAGGCGAGATACACGCGCTGTGTCGTCCTTAGCTTCTATACTCTGTCCACTCTAAGGTTGCAGCAGAGATTAAAATTGCTAGTGAAATAAATCACAGCAACTTAATTTTATCTTGATTCCTCATACTGTGATTCTACCGTTAATACACTTACCTTGTATTTTTCAATATTTCAATTGAAATTTACGCCGTGCAAAAAACTTACTGTACTTCACTTAAGGCTCGGCATCAGTCGCCATATTGAATTATATTTTTCGCTCTTATGAAATTCTGAGAAGAAAAATGTAAAAATGTGTTGACTATAATATCAATTCTATTTACCTTGCGCTACAATAAAAGCGTTGCTGTTGAACGTTTAACGAATATTTAAGTCGTAATTAGTCGAGCAAATTAAGAATATAAAAAAGTTGCTCGACTGATAACGGCTTCACAAGAGCGGAAAATATAATTCGATATGGCGACTGCGATGCCGAGCCTTAAATGAATTAGCTGCGACCTTAGAATGGACAGAGTATAGGCTTCGAACGCGCGAAATATGTTCAGCCATACGTGTTAGTGTGACCGCGGCTTTGAGCACTATATTAGAGAGAAGTAATAAAGTTTACTCACCATGACGTCGTTCATCATGCACCTTGTTTAGTGCTGGACTAGGCGAGCAGAACTGTATACGTCGTTCAGGATAAAATAGGAACTAAAAATTTAACCATTTAAAAAATACCACTAAGTCGTTACTGCGTATTGTTCAACGTAAACTGTAGTTGCCTTTCCGCTTGTAAGGTTGGCAGGGAAATTACGCTATACCTGTATTTTCCTATTTAAATTCAACAATTCTGAAACACTGACATTGACATATAATTGTATTTAATCAATAAACTTTATTTATGAAACTGTATCGATTCGTACTGACTACACATTTTATGCTATACGCGCAAACATAAAGAGACGTGTCCAGAGAGGTTAGACTTTTCCCGATGTCTGCGGTCACGCGCGGGAAGATACGAATTGTCTGAAAATAGAACTTTAGCAGGGCTTGTTTTTGAGTGCTCATATTATCCCGAACCGTCTATAAGCGTATTCAAGCTTTCCTTCCAGCGCACGCAATTGACGCCAGAGCAAGTTGTTTTATTATGATAGTGTGCGTTTCATGGCTTTCATGACAATTGTGATACGTGCGGTAATATTGAAATTACCTAAGAAATATTTGTTGTGGTATCCGCTTCGCTTGATTTGCAATTCCAATAAAAAGTACGTGTGGAAAATTAATCACGATTTACTGTACTCTTGTTCAGTAAACAGTTACTCGTAATTGTTAGATTGTGCGTGCAGTCAATAACGTGAATAGCGTGCAAGGAATTGTTGGTGGAAACGCTCTTTATTTCCTATAAAAAACCTGCAGAAATGTTAAAAATGTACACATAACTTTATATTTTCAGGATGAGATAACTTACAAGTTAGATTATCAGATTTCTCTTGTTAACGCTCTTGATTATCACATAATGGAATAATTTTAGGGGTCGATTCAGAATCCTATAATTATTCATTTTTTTTCGCCATTTTAAAAAACCAGCAAATTTCAAAATCATTCCTGCTATGATTTTAGAGTTCTATGAAGTGGTCTTCCTAATGCATATTTTTCGCTGTTATTTAAGTAATTTGTGTGAGTTTATACAAGTTTAGGGAAAAATAGATATACAGTGATTAAATGTTATCCACAGGTATTAATAAATGTTATTTAAAAACTGGCGTAAATGAAGAAATGTGAGGCATTCTGCTGTTCACAATTCACTCCCACACATAGGAAAGAGAATTGTCATGCCAAACTTATTACAAGTGCCCTACAAACCAGCATGCATTTCGCTTTCACAGTTGGTTGACCAACGGTAGTGGTAAACGTGTGGAATTCAGTTCTACTTTATTTTTATTTGCATCTTTCTTCCATCCACAGCTGTTCGTTCCTTTACGCGTAACTGTAAGAGTACTAACAAATATATATAGGGAATTTTCGGGAACTATTGCAAATAAATCTAATTTCATACTCGTGTTGGATTATATGTTGAATCATGAAAACACGTCTGTGTTTTAACTTTTTTTTATATAAAATTCGCGATGTCTAAAACTTGTACGTATCCTTGGAAAATGTTGACTTTGTTTAAGGTGGTAATTTGGCTTAATGTCTCATCGACAACGAGGTCATTAGATACTATAATACACAACTTGTTACAATGACAGGTGAATTAAATACACAGTCAGTCAGTATTATAATGATATTATAAAATTATATTGAAAAAAAGCCTGACTTCCCTGCATGTATTACGAAAATTACTGATTATGTTGAGAGAGTGTTTCTTGATTCCCTTTTGTAAAGACAGTTCTGTAAAATATTTGATACTCTCTCTTTTCCTTGTATGAAATTTCGTTGTTAGTTGTGTGTGGTGACGTACAATTCCCTTAGGAAGGACATACTTAAACTATGTACAAATATACTATAGCAAAATGTTGGCACATTAAAAGTGTTAATCACGTTATTGAATGTGCTGCTTAAGGCCATATGCTAGATAGTTTTTTTTTTTTTTTCACATTGGTGCGAAAATCTCAAAACCTTTTCAACGGAACACTGTGAAAAAATTCAGGTCTAACCACAGTCATACGATGCACAATTATATATAGGCGTTTTGCAAAATAATGCCCTGTTCGTTCGCAAGAAAATATTCTTTATGATTTCGGCTTATTTTAACAAGAAGTTTGGTGATTTTTGGGTGCAAAAATCTGAATAACTATTAAGTTTTATTGCTACCGGAAGAATAAGGTACAACTAAGAATATATTTGTAAGAAAACACTGTACGGATTCTTCGATATGAATATTTCGTTGCTCTAAAAAAATTATCAAAATCATAAAACTCTGGAACGTGGCCTTAACTGAAGCTCACAGCACGTCGTGAGATCTGGACAGAATGTGGACATCAGGAAGAAATAACAAATCCCCATTTAATTTAACATAATGATTTTGCTGATCATAGGTAATATTCAATAAGCAACGTTAAGCGCATTCTTACTTTACTTTTAGCTTGAGACGACATAGGGTCAGTGTTTAACTAGGGGACGTTCAAGCAACAAGCCAACCAGTTAAACAGTGTTACTTCTTTCGAAATAATTATTTAAGTGCAGGTACCAAATTCTAAATTTCCCGGCTAGAGAAAGATTTTAGGTGGACCTTGCTCACTTTGAGTTTTCAAAAGTTTTTTTAGTTAAGGAAATCTAAATTAGATGCATTCACGCGACAAAGAAAATGATCATAGGGCTTCAAATGATTCGATGTAAAGTTGGAAGTTCTTATCGATGTCGTGAGCTTGGTGAAACGAAGATTTAGAAATGGTTCGCTACCATTTTTATTCTTTAAGGACCTGCCTAGATAGGCTGCGTTAGTGTGTGTGTGAGAGGCAGATGCGGTAAGGTTGCCACTAACCGACGTATGTAATGCATTATCACCTCTCTGTGCAAGCTCCTCAAATGGCGTGCAGTGCTTAACTATTATCCTTTTTCCTAGACTAACGCTTGTTTCTATAATTGTGTTTTCCGTGTCCGATCGATAATTTTCCACATACGGCAGTCTGAAAATGCAATTTTTGGCCGTTTTGAGAGGCCAGAAAATATTGTTTCTAATGAACATGCCGAAATTTTAAAACTATAGCGACATAGTTGTAGTAGGATTTTCTTTTCGTAGATATCCAATTATAATGCGCGTTAAATAGTTTTGTCAAAAATAGAACAGTCGTTACTCGCTGCAACGCGTTTGAAGAGCAGGTAGGGAGGCTCCTTAAATGCCAAACTCAGTGTGGACTCTATTCCTATAGAGTTACCAGTTCTATCGTGACGTCGACTCCATCTCTTGAACTCGTAAGATGGCCTCTTTGAGCTTGAAATTCTGGAGCAACAGTTCGGCACATCTAATTTATTTCATCACTAAAATCATACAATCTTGAAAATGTGTTATCCCTTTCAAGAAATCCGGGTTAATTTCGAAAATTGGATGTCTGGGCTCGGAGAAATGAAAAATACTCAATATGTAGTTCAAGACTTCTCTAGGTTTTTAGTTGATACAACATAAGAAAAATAGTTACGTTCCAGTGCCAAAATATTGAGAAAATTTAATTCAAATAATAAAATCTGCCCTTCAAACGGGTTTCTATTGTTAAAATATAATCTGTCAGGAATAACAAGCTTACGAAACTGATTTCCAACGGTATTTATTAGGTCTAGTTACTGATGTGTTGTATTTGAGACATACTTTTGTAGTATTAGGCCCTACGTGTGAGGATTCTGTTTGGAATGTGGATGTGAAACATTCGATTTGCTTACGCGAAACAGTTAAGTAAAAATCAGAACGGAACAGAAAAGAGCCAAACGAGAAAGTAACAAAGAAAAGATTGGAACGCAGTTTCTAAAATGAAATGTTTTTTTTTTTTATTATACTGCCTGATCAATATAGTTGATAATGAAAGAAAACAGGATGTATTGTACGTGTACGAACAAGTTGGAAAGGTTGCGATATTCATTTTTAACGCCTGAACAAGAGCAGATATCAAAAATCTATGGAGTAGTTGTTTTAAAATCATCTTCTCCGGGTTGGCTGATTTTTTCAAGGCAGTAAATGCCATGGTTTTAGTTAGTTATGAAATTAACGAAATTCTGTTGAAACCGTATAATTTCTTGCTATGCAAAAATTAGTTATCACTATAAAAAAACTGAACAAAACTGCCAGACAGATTTTTTATATCCGCTCTCGTTTAAGCTTAAAAAATAACTATCGCAAAAAATAGTAGAAACTAAAGAGTGTCACCTTAAAGAGGAAGGGCAGCTGTCATCTCAGACATATTAGGCTAATTTTTGAGAAGAAAGTGTATTTTGAGTTTCATTGTTACTATTCTGACAACTTTAAAGCACAGAGTAAGAATTAGTATTGATGGAATGCATGTATTTGTAGAATATTGATGTCTTACTTTGGGTGGATTTAGATGCCGTAACAGAACTACCGTAGGGCGTACCCTACAATTGCTTGTTTCGTCAGAAATTTTGTTCATATTTTATCCTGTAACGAAGTTGAATTCTCAGAAATTAAATTGGAACAAGAATAATTGTGAAAAATGCATAAATCGAAAACGACACTACTTCCCCCTTAAGACCTCGTCTGTTCTTATCACAAAGAAGGGTGATTTTCTGAGCTTCAGTCGAATATCTGTGATTGAATAGCTATTTAGTATTTGAGTTTTGTCTGCCTACGTACGAACATTTATGAACGTCAATATGTCTGAAAGGTAGTTTTCTTATTCTATCTCGTTTTCTAATAACCGCATTCATTTAAGATGAAGGTAAGTCAAATTGTAGTTTCGCAATTTTAAGAAGGCGGCAACAGAGTAGTGGGCAGAGCACTCGCCTCCCTTAATGTCGATCCTAAGTTCGATTCTCGGAGATCCGTTCCCTGCATATGCCGGTGAGTTCATTCGGGACACTCTCGCTTTCCCCACTTCACCATTCCGTCGCCGCTCGATACCTATTTAGTTCAAGATCGTTCTGCTAAGAGCCCACCTAATATATCCACTTAATTTTTCAACAGGATAAATTAGACAGTAGAATTTTTTAAAGTACTATAATATCACGATTTAAGCCTTCATCTTGGTTTTTAAGGCATGCCATGATAGTCGCCGTTGAAAGTTCTGTATATGTGAGTCAGCGCTAGTCTTTGTCTCATAATTTGTGATGATCGTGCATGGATAGCCAGCCTGTAGATATCGGGACATGAGAAATACATCGAGCCAGACGGAGCAATTTACACATGGCCGCTAGAGACACACGGGCATGACAGTTGCTCGGGATGGGATTGTCAGCGCACTGTTTTAAACTGTCTCTGTGATCCTGGGCCCGTAACGACCGCCACCAGATGGAGTATGTGCCCATTAACCTGTTCTCTCCTCACACCTCTTCACCTGCTGATCAACACCGTGGAATAGCTGTGGCGCGATTCTCTTTCCGTCGGGTACTTCGGTCGAGGATCCAGCCAGCATTATTGCTTCATTCCACCGTATATTGTATGTCCAAAAACGGCCGTATATTAAGCACACCGCTTGAATCCTCTGCTAAATTGGAGATGGAAATGTTAGGGGCAAAATGTTGTGGTCGAAGAGCCAGACCCCTCGCCTCACACTTAGGCGATCCGGGTTCGATTCCCGGCGGGGTCGGTCCCCAGACTTTCACATGTGGGAATCGTGCCGGACGATGACGTTGGTGGGCTGGGTTTCTCGGGGATTTCCCCCTGCTTCCCGGCGCTGGTCCATACTCACATCATGTCATCCCTCACCAGTGCTTACCAAAATCTTTTCACTTCACGTCTCGCACATGAGTCACTATTTCAGTTCAGTTTCACCTCTACCTCGAGGATTTCCTCACGGGATTGTGCAATCAACCGTAATGATCATTAACTACATAAAATTACGAATAATTTTCACGTGTATCTGTCGAGAGACGCAGACAGGTTTTTTGACAGAAAATAAAAATTTTTCGAACAAAACGTAATACCTACATTGGAAATACATTTTCCATAATATCGAAGTTTGGAAATTTATATGGTTCGTAACTAATTACAAATTTTATTTTGAAGCTCTACTGAATCCGTTCTCAAGACTTTGATATTTTTAGTTTTATATAGTTATTGTGCTCGTAGTGTTCCGATTACACGTAACTGAAATTTGTGACTCCATGATGTAATTTTAGTCAATTGTTGTCAACATGTCTCCACTGTGGTTGTAGCTTTATATTTTTCCGATGTTCTCGCAGAAAATGTACACAAAATTGTGTCGAAGTTGCTGAATCGGAGGGTGAAAAGGGGTGAAATGTGTTTTCCAAGAATACCTGGTAGGTATCTCATTAACCTAGAAAACTATCATTATATTTTTTACTTCAAAATATTGCCCGTAGTGTTGTAAATACTTGCGAAGTACCATCTAAGATAGGTTTCTGCACGCCTGCTCTTAAATATACAGGATGTTGAAGAATTCACACCAGAAATACGCATTTTATTTTTCCAGAAATACTCAACTACCTTATTTTTAACACGTTAAATGTACGGTCAGTTGCAATGCTCTAAGGGCAGCTACTGTACTATGAAGCCTGGAGTACACGGGCATGTTTCTTGTATATTTGAGGCCGTGGTTGGCGAAGTGGCCAGAGCACTCGCCTCCCAACACGGCGATCTCAGTTCCACTCCTGTCCTGGTTTGTCCCCGGATTATCGCATGTGGGACGGACGTCGATGCTGATGGGCGGCATTTCTCTGGGATCTCCCGTTTCTCCCCGCTCCTTCATTCCGGCGCTGTTATATACTCACATAATGTAACCCTTGTACTGGGTTTATTAGGGGTGATTTGTGCGATATGTATAGTGTCTACACAAAAAAGAAATTTTAAAATGGTAAAAAAATGGGAATATTGTCATTAGTTGATAATAATTTCCAAATACTTAGAATTTGTAAGCTATTTCGTTCTAAAACAATTGCATGTGCATGAAAATTTGTTTACATTGTACTTGTACAAGAAAGATAAGGAAAAATGGAACCGTCCCTATCCCGTGCTATAGCTAGTCCTTGTATGCTAGCCACTAGCATGCTCTGTGGCCGTTGACACGACACACATGTACAAGTCGAGAACAAAAAAGTAACCACATTCTTGTACAAGAAATATGCTCGTGTGTACTAGGCTTAAGGGCACGGATGCAACAATTTTCATCACCATGTATTTATTTTTATATTTGTATCTGATATTTTTTTCTTATTTTAGATACTAAATATGCCTAAATTTTGCTCTAATGAAATTTTTTAACTCCCATAGTTTTCGCCTAATTTAATACATATATCAAAAATTCATTTTGGCAGTTTTAACTCATATATTCGTTTGTATCGGAATTTTTATATTGCAATACACCAAACGGAATTTTAGTTTTTTTCCCCTGAAATATCACTTTTTTGTTGCCAAAATAAGCCAAAATTAAGCAAAATCATTTTTCGCTACCAAACAGTACATTATTTAAAAATAACGCTCTGGCAAAAATGTATATTTTATAACTGTACACAGTCTCAAATTTAATTCAAAGTGTTTAGTTAAAAAATATTCGAGTTATTTGCAATTGTTCGAATTCAATGAAAGATGGTACATAATTCGACGCTAAAAGCATTAATCTATAACTGTAGGTTTCTTGAAGGTAATTTGCGAAAATTAAACGATAGCAATCCTAGAAAATAGTTTTAGCCAACGTTTTAAACAAAATTGTTTCCAGTGTTACAAATTTGTGAGGCACAATCTCTGGCGCCGGAACCTCGTGCATTTAACTGCGGTGCAAGAGATCACGCGTATTGAATAAGTAATTCTGGATAAGTATTTACTTGTAAAGTTGGCAAATACCATTATCTAGGATTGTCATTGAGTATTTTATCCATATTGGCTTCAAAAAAAGCGTAGGAATCAATTGATGGTTTCAGCATTTATCTACCACGCACTCTTAAGGCATACACTAAAACCAACTGACATACCAAACTGAGAAAATTTACAGTGAATAACGATGTTATGGGCTAAATGTTCACCTACGTCACACCACAAATTAAAACATTTTTTTTTTTTTAAGTTATTGAACATTTAAAACTTTTAATTTTTAATTTCAAAATTTTTATTTTAATGCAAAATAATTGTATTCTTTGTTTTTATGTACGATAAACTGTAGCCTACAACATCGTTATTCACTGTGAATTTTTTCAGTTAGGAATGTCATTTGGTTTTAGTGCTGTCCTTAAAAAATGGAAACATGCAAATTTTGACTTTAAAGAGCCATTACGCGAAAACTATGATAGATAAAAAATTTCACAAGAGCAAAAATTTAGTCATATTTTGTGTCTAAAATAAGAAAAAAATTCTGGTACAAATATAAAAATTAAGGGCGCGGTGTACTGCAATTTTTATCACCATTTTTTTTATTTTTTATTTATATAAGATATTTTTTTCTTATTTTAGACAAAAATGTAACTAAATTTGGCTCTTATGAATTTTTTTTATCTCTCATAGTTTTCGCGTAATGGCTTGTTAGTCATATTTTGCATGTTTTCGTTTTAACGACTGCACTAAAACCAACTGATATGCCAAACTAAAAAAAAATCGCAGTGGAAGAAGACATTGCAGGCTACAATGACATGCTCTTTTTTTTTAGGTATATAAATTTTTTTACGCTTAAACGCGAGCAGATAAAATATCTGTCTGGCAATTTCGTTTCAAATGGTCTTCTCCATGTTGGCTGACTTTTTCTAGGCAGTAAATACTACGGTTCTTACTAATTATGTAATTAACAAAATTCTGGTTAATTAACTTTCTAGTCGGAACCGTACAATTTCTTGCTTTAAAAAAATTACCTGTCACGGTAAAAACCATTTTATACAAACTGCCAGACAAAAGTTTTTGATATCTGCTATCAATTAAGCTTTTAAAAAATAATTTTCACAAAAACCGCTGGCACTGAGGAGCATGGCCTAAAGGCCACGAGCCGTCACTTCTGCTGCTCTCACGATAATTGTTTTTGTTTAATTCCTAAACGAGTGCAGGTATTGAAAAGCTGCTGCACGGTTTTGCTAAAAATTGTTTCACTATGTACTCTAATTTTTTTCTAGACAAACGTAGAATTTCTTTAATGAAAATTTCCTTGATTGCATAATTAGCTGAAACCATTCTGTACTTTGTCTTGAAAAAAAAAGGTAACGTAGTAGACGCTGTTTTTAACAAAACTGTGCAACAGTTGTTCGATATCTGTGTCGTTTAAGATAAAAAAAATATTATTGTATGAACAGTTAGTTGAAATGATAGATCATGACATTAAGGCGGCCGCCCTTCCCATGCTTCAAATGCGTTGTTGTGTGTTCGTAAACAGGTTTTTTTCTACGAAAATATTCCACGTGCGCCCATTGTACCAACGTACGAAAAGAAAACAAAACTTCAGACAAGGTCGGAACCTCATTGTTAAAATGTAACGCTCATTAAAAACATTGTTTCTAAGCCCTCCAACATGACTAAAAACGACCTTTTCAGACTTCCGTACTTCAAAATATACTAACCGGATGTATATGAGACTCAGATTGCGACCTGCACTGAACTCAGTTGCAAACTTTTCACCAATAAAATTATATGGTCACCGCTTAAAGTCCCACAGTAAAATTGCGTAGGAATAACATTCAACGTACGTTACAAGGGTGTATATACATTTCAAGTTCTCCACTACCACTTCTAGTGGTCGGAAATGGGAGTTTTTGTGGTAATTTTTTGATATGTAAATATTGGTGCAGAATCGTCAGAAAGGTATACGCATAATGGCGAATTTAGAAGGGGTGCCATGGGATCCGCCCCCCCCCCCTTTTTAATATCAGATTTATTTTCTTATTTATTTTTTTCTATTTAAATTTTTTTAGCACTATTCTCTTTTTAAGAAATGATTTATTTTAACATTTTCTTACTTATGTAAATACATTTTTTGTGTGTAAACTCCTTAAAAAGCACCATTTTGCATCTCTAAAATAGAAATTTCCTGGGGGAGTACTCCCGGACTTGGGGTGTATGTATACACATTTTTAAAGCGAAGCCCCCCCCCCCCTCCGTTCTTACAATGTTGGATCTGCCACTGGGCATAGGTGTGTGCAATACACATTTATCTTAAACCATTTTTACCTTCAGAGTTAATTTGTACCCTCTTTGAGGAAGCAGGCTTATCATTTATGTTGGTAACTTCTTGTTGTAAAATGCCGTCTGCTGATTAAAGCCATGATTATCAAGCTCCTAAAATATGCTAAAGTCCACTTTTTTCACGTTGCTGTAGCTGAGAAAGTGTAAACCGTAGGTGTACAACAAAGGCATATAAATCTGTATTGGACTTGACCACATACTCTCCTTAAATAAATAACGGGATTATCGTTTGAAGTCATGGTGGAATTTGTGGTACTTCACGCCTAGAGGCGATGATGTGTTCGAAGGACGTGTTATATTCTAATTATCACTTTCCCCGTGTCCGAGCCTCAAACGTAAAGAAAGCTAAGGTGCACTAACTGTTGAAGCTGTTATCAGAATCCCAGAACGCAGTAGAGGCGGTGTATATTGTCAGGTTGGTGCAGCAGAGCCGGTAGACGCAAGCGTGGAGCTGTAGTGTATCAGGCCGTGCCAGCCGGAGGCGCGAGGCAGGTGCGTAAGCGCGTGTGTTTATTCTTCCAACTAGCGTAATGCGGGCAATCGATACACGTCCGCGCTCTCACCGGGGCCAAAAATACGTCATAGGCCAGGCCACTGCCTCCTACTCGACCTTGCGCGTGGGCTTCTCACGCAGTTCATTGCTGTGTCCTCTGTGAACCAGAGTGTAGCGTGCGCTTCCAGAGACTCATCTAACTAAGCTTTCCTTCGCTCGGGGCAAGAATTGTGATTTGCTCCGCCCACCATCCTCCTGCCCATCCCCCTTTTTTCCATCAGTCCAGTCAGCCCAACCGTAATAAACGTATCTTGCTGTGACGGATCCAGCATTGTGCGAAGGGGATGGGTGCTATGGTGCTTTGTAAGGAGTTTACGCACAAAACATGTCATTACATAAGCAATAAATTTAAAAATAATTATGAGGAAGTGAACTGTGCTAATAAAAAAATTAAATTAGAAAAAATATAAAAGAAATTAATCCAACCTTAAAAAAAAGGGGGGGGGGTGTTTCCATGCCCCTTCCCCCTTAAATCCGCCACTGGTATGTTGCATATGTTGTTTTGCGCTCGCGTAAATAACAGTGTAACATTTTAGTATAAACACATAAAATCTGTACTTACTATCTACCATTAGCAGTGTTTTAAGTGTGCATGCTAATTATAAATACTGTTTTTATAACATTATATTTACTAATTTTCATGGTTAGTAAAAATACAAAAATACAAAGCTAGTGAAAGTCTAAACATTGTTAGATATTGTTTATTTTTTACATTTAATTTCCAAGTAAAAATTAACGGCGCCACCCGCGCCCCCTCTAACCAGGTGTCCGAGATAGTGTGACACTACTGCCCCCCCCCCCCTTTCCTACTCTTTAGATCCGTCCCGTGCTTCGACTCCTCCACTTATCACCATTGACATAGCATCATGGGGGGATGCGTTCCTCTTCTCCCCCTCTTCTAGATGATGAATTATACCTATAAAACGAACAATTTGCGCATTGACACTCTTTGATGTACTGACGTGTGCGCTCTATACAGAATTGTTTCTGATACATTTCCAGGTCTTCTTAAGAGTTAGTGGACGCTAGCTTTTTTATTACGTTTTAGCCACGGAAACGGGGAAGGCGATAAGTCGAATATAACACCTCCATCAAACAACTAATCGCCTCTAGGCGCGCGCGGTGTGCTAAACTAGCGGGCAGTGTGTTCGTGGAAAGCTTTTTTCAACGGTACGTCTAGCGATGACCTTGTTTTATTTGTGGATAGTTAGTGGTAAATTCCGGTGCGGGTTTCTGTGATTTGGTTTTAAAATTACGGTTTATATTTTCTCAATTACGACAACGTGAAAAATTCATTTTACCGCTTTTGAGGAGCGTGTAAATCATGTTATTAATTAGCGGACGGTATTTTTAAAATCATAGGGACACAGTTTGAAGTGTGCTTTCTTTTCGTAGATAAGCGAATTGGAAACATTTTTAATATTTGTACAAGGCTTTCCGTGCCACTCTACAGCACAGTTCACACTGACTCTTAAGGAGAAATAATACTCCTCCCCCCAACCAAACTTGTAAGTCACGCTATAGCTGGGCTCTATCCTCCCTCTTTTGCAGGATTCTGCTAAGATATTTTCTTTAGTTAGTACTGCCATCATGCTTTTCCACAGTTCGACGGATAGGCTATTTATTGTGTCTCTTACATTTTTGATGCGATGTAAGTCAGAAATTTTTTTTTTCTAAAATGAACTAGAGGCCCATTCCATAGTATATGCAGTAAATTTTGAATTGTTTTGTGATTGACAGTGCTTAAGTGTTAACAGTAATTGTTCAAAGAACTAGAAGAAATCAAAATAGTTTTTTCCGTCCTGTCTGTATATATGTTAAGTTCCGGTTCTATATATACAGGGTGTAACAGAAGTGATGGTCAATAATTCACACATGGAAAGTACTGGCCAAAAGAAGCTACAAATGTCCAATAAACATGGGTCCGGAAATCAACCGTTGTCGGGATAGAACAAATTGTTTGTTGCAGTTAATCAGTATGTAGGAACACATGGAATTTCTAATCTTTAAAGAATGTGTTAAAAATGTTGCCCATGCATCTGAATGCAACATTGAACTCGTCTCTGAAACGAGTTGCGAATCCTCTCAGGCAGTCCTGGTGTATTCTGTAAATGCTGGAAGGCTGCTTCAATCCGCAAGCGTAATTCTTCAAGAGAGTTGACCTCAGTAACATAGACCAGGCTTTTGACATGACCCCACACACAGAAATCCATGGGATTTAAATCCGGTGACCTTGGAGGCCATGGCACAGGTCCTCCTCTACCTATCCAATGTTGACCATACCGTCGAGTTAGAAGCCGGAACACACGTAATTGAAAATGTGCTGGAGCACCGTCATGCATAAACCACATGTTCAGGCGTTGGTTCAGTGGATTATCATCATCATCATCATGAAGCAGATCTGGAAGTACAGTACGCAGAAACTGCCTGTAACGATCTCCGGTTAGTCTCTGTGGTAGGAAGTGTGGTCCAGTTATGCGGTCTCCGAGTAGTCCGGCCCAGACGTTCAACGAAAAACGTTGCTGACTTCGTGACACGTGTGTCGCATTAGGATTGACATCGGCCCAAATGTGACAGTTATGGAAGTTGAAAATGCCGTCACGGGTAAACCCAGCTTCATCCGTGAACAGAATACTGCTTACAAACATGGGGTTCAAAGTACACTGTTGTTGCATACATTGGCAGAAATTCTCTCTAGGAGGGAAGTCTGCATTGTTGAGAGCTTGCACACGCTGGAGATGATACGGATACAGTAATTGCCGATGTAAAATCCGCCACACACTCATATGACAGCACACACTCCTGGATAGCAATCCTCCTTGTTGAAGTACTCGGACGTTCGTGTACAATGTCTAACACCCTTTCCTCAACATCAGGTGTTATGGATCTGGATCTACCTTCTCGTACATGATGTGCGAAACTCCCACTTTCTCGAAGGCGCTGATGTAACCTCGTAAATGTACGTTTGTCGGGCTGCCTGCGGCGAGGAAAAGCTACTTCATACAATCGTGCAGCCTGAAGTGCACTGCTATTAGCTTTGCCATACATGAAGTGCATGTTAGCGTACTCTTCATTAGTGTAACCTCCGTCCATGGTGCCTTTACTTTCGCAACTGATTGTCTGTACGGCACAGAGCATGTAGGGACCGAGGGGAGTAGTTGCGCATGCGTCAACAACCTGATAGGCGGACCCATACCTTGAGATACCAGCGTAATTACCTAGGAATCCAAACGCGTTTGGAGTTGGTTCCCAATTCGACTTGTTACGAGAACTCGACAACTGTTGATTTCCGGACCCATGTTTATTGGACATTTGTAGCTTCTTTTGGCCAGTACTTTCCATGTGTGAATTATTGACCATCACTTCTGTTACACCCTGTATATATAGAACCGGAACTGAACATATATACAGATAGGACGGAAAAAACTATTTTGATTTCTTCTAGTTCTTTGAACAACTACTGTTAACACTTAAGCACTGTCAACCACAAAACAATTCAACATTTATTGCATATACTATGGAATGGACCTCTAGTTCATTTTAGAAAAAAAATTTTGCTGACATACATTGCATCAAAAATGTAGGAGACACAATAAATAGCCTATCCGTCGAACTGTGGAAAAGCATGACGGCAGTACTAACTAAAGAAAATATCTTAGCAGAATTCTGCAAAAGAGGGGGGATAGAGCGTAGCTGTAGCGTGACTCACAATTTTGGTTGGGGGGAGGAGTATTATTTCTCCTTGGCTTGATGTGTCGTCCTTCCAGCTTCCGCACTTATAGAACTTAAACGCGCCCAATATGTTCATCCAGGTGGCCACACGAAGCAATAAACACTGCGCATGGATTTACTTGTACTCAGCGAGTGCTGTGAGAGATTTTGGTCAGCGCTCAACATCGAGGTCTTTAGCGATGGTGAGGGGGGACATGAAGGGAGTATGGAGCAGTGCCGGAATGAAAGGGCGGGGGAAACGAGAGATCTCCGAAAAAAAACCGCCTACCAGCGGCATCGTCCGACACAATTCCCACATGTGAAAATTCAGGGACTGACCCCGCCGGGAATCAAACCCGGATCGCCCAGTTGGGAGGCGAGAAGTCTGACTTCTCGACCTCCACGGCTCTCGCATCTCGAGGAACAAAATCGTTTTGTGAATACGGGTCCGAAAACGCACCGTTTCACTACTACAGTTCACAATAGTTCAGTATGCAGGCTATATCTTTTTACACGTTTACATCGATTTTCACAGTTATTACTACTGTAATATGGGTTAGTGACATAGCGGAGTAGTACAATGTACAGCACTGATGTAATGACATTCCACAATATGATCCAGCTCGCGCTATGAATCGTACGTCATGTATAGCTAACTGTCGTACAGAAATGGTGTGTTTTCGGACCTATGTCCATATAACATTGTTTTTTCCTCTACATGTGATGATTGTATCCCCAGAATATTGACATACAGTTTGACAACATTCTATATACACTGCACCCCTTTTTTTCTCCAGTATAATTTGTACAGAGATAGTTGATAGAATGTCAAAAATTGTACATGTAAAACGCTTCTATTAAAATTTAGCTTATCTGATTGTAAACACAATATTGTAACAATGGCAAGCGATGGCAAGTGTCTCAATAAACGTTTGCGAATAATACCTTGACGAATGTCGTGCATGTGGAGTAGGTCTACGTATTTCTTCAGTCCCATAGCTATCTTGAAGAATACAATATACGAATAAACACACACTCTGGAAACTTTAAAAATGCCCTGGTAAAATTTTTTCAGTGATTCCTATCTTTCTGCTACTTTACCATGTGACTTGAGAAACCAAGTTTATACATTTTATTGCTACCAAACGTTAACACCTGAGTCCGCCAAAATACCCAACGATTAGCGATTGGAGAGTACTGAAAGGACCACAAAAATGTCCACTTAAGGGTCAACAGCATATACTGGTGTACACTAGCAATGTTTTCCAAGGATGTGTTGTTTACTTGTACTATTCACGTGCTCCGTGTAAATATGCCATGTGTATCTGTACATTTAGTCTGTGCTAGAGAAACCACTTCACGGACGTTTGTGAATACTGTGTTAATGTTTATAGAATATCAATAAAATATTGAAATATAATAGCTATAAAATTGAGCGTATTTAGAATGTAACATTGTAATTCAGGCAAAACACACACATCAACTTTCCTTTGGCCACTATGGTTGGTTCTCAGTTGAACACCATTTTGATCTAGTCATAACTTTCGCGTTTATCAAGGCGTAACGTCAACAGTCTTTTTTTTTTTTATTATTAAACTCTATAAACTTGTTGCTGATGACGTTTCCCATTGTGTAACTGCCTTTGTAGCAACTTCAGGTCCTAGTTTCCTCGCGTCCCGAACAAAGTAATTTCCGTTATCCTTCAATCAGTGTTTGATGTTTAGCTACTTTTACTGATCATTTAACCATAACACTTAAAGTGTAACTACATACAAACACCTTAATGGATTGTATAAAGTTTTTTCGTGTATTATTACCTTAAAATCTTTAATATTGTGAGATACAGAACACAGAATTATTGCACAATTTTGAATTTGTATTGTAAAATATAGAAAACCTAAATCCTCCTAGTTACCGTTATTAATTTTTTTAAAAAATGCCTTTTTTTTGCAGTTTCATCACGCTAATAATAGATAAATATCGTATGGGGTTGGTACCCAAAGGCAGGGTACCGTACCCCAAGTGCAGATTTTTGACTAGACGCCCGTAGCCATCTGCATATCCTGATATATTACATGAAATGAAGCCCTACAATGGAGAAGTGATGGAATGGGAAAGGCGGAGGAAACGGGAGATCCCCGAAAAAACCCGCCAGGGATCGAACCCGGATAGGCTTGGTGGGAGCCGAGTGATCTGACCACTCGGACACCGCGGTCCCAGTATTCGATAGATTATAAAAATATAAAATTTAATACAAATGTAGGAAATAGTTTTTGACCATTTTGAATGTTCTTAAGGGTGCCGCCTATATTGCGTTTTAAATTTGTTGTAATGTGCAAGAAAATAAGCTTTTATACGAAATTATTGCATGTGTGCCCATTATGCAAATGTAGGAAAACACGCTTCGGGCAAGTACGGAATGCCATTGTTCGTATTATAAACAACTGTTTGTAAGACCTCCAACAAAGCTAAAAAAATGGATAGGAGGGAATCTTTCAAGCTAGTTCAGCGCTTGGCTCGCGGCGATGCGGCATTTTATGCTCGCTACAGGGTCGCCCTTGTAGCTCCGTCACTTGTGAAACTCTTAGCTCGCGGGTAGTCTCGGCACCATTAAGGTCACTGGTTCCTATTTACCTTGGTTTTGAGAATTATTATTTAATTTAAACAATATGTTGTAAAACCGTTGCATTCAATTGATAAAATTTCTTTTGCTGTGTAGCCTGACTTTTTAATTTTCTAAAACGCAAAATTGTAATTTTTGTTGATTATAGTTTTTAATAACGTTTCTTTTATTCGATAACTTTTCAAAATTATCAAATGTTTACTTTGAAACAATTACGCAGGAAAAACAATTTCCAACAAATGTAAGTGACGGTTTACGAAATATGTTCGATTTTTTTTATTTATAAATAATATTCCGAAAAGAAACCAGCTGTAATTAAAGACCCGTTCTGTGATGTGGCCTCCTGGAGGTCGATTAAATAACGTTTTTTATGTGTGCAACGTAAAATTTGCACCTGTGTTGCGTCCGGTTGCGCTGTAGTGGAATTATATACTCACGTAATGCCATATAAGACCCGTTTTACTTGCTCTGCAGGTGGTGATATTTAATCGGCCGCCTGGTGGAACTTACTTTGCGCGTTCAAGTTGGTAAGGTCGACACAGCACGCGCATCACTCTAGTCAGTGGTGACCCTATCACTTCATGACGTAGTATTTAATATGAAGGTACATTACAGCTCCTATTAAAATATTATGTGCGAATGTCTCCATACATCAAAAAGGACCGCAAAACACCCTTTCTCGCTATTTTCTCAACTGTAAATGGAGGGACTGAAGTGAGCACATACGTGTGTAACGTTCTTTGAATGCTATTCCCAAGAAGACGTAACTTACGCAAGCCGAGCAGTTTTCAAATAAACATGTAACGGTCGAAGGCTGAAGTTCTGCACGCCGTTCGGTGACAAGGGTAGGCGGTCGCCTTAAGAGTGCTTGGTATATAATTCAGCGCTAAGAGCATCAGTTCGAAATTGTAGGTTTTTCGAAACTAATTTGAGAAAAAAAAAACAGCAATCCCAGACAATAGGTTTTGCCAACTTTTAAAGCAAATATTTTTCTCGTGTAACGTATTTCTGAAGAACAATCTCTGACGCTGAAATCTCGTACATTTAATTGCGGCGCAAGATATCACGCTTATTAAATACATCATTCCGGGTAAATGTTTGCTAATAAAGTTGCCAAATATAATTATCAAGGATTCTTTGTTGTGCAGTTTTTCTGTACTGACTTTCAAAAAGTGTAGATCTCAATTGTAGAACTCGACACTTATTTATCTACCACGCCCTCTTAAACGCTGAAAACAATTGATTTGTTCGCTTTTTTCGTAGCGAATATGAATAAAATACTCAATGACAATCCTAGACAATGGTATTTGCCAACTTTATGAGTAAACATTTATATATAATTACTAATTGGTTACGCATGATCTCTTGCGCCGTAGTTAAATGCACGAGGTTCTGGCGTCAAAGACTGTGCCACAGAAGTTCGTTCGTAACACTGGAAACAATTTTGTTTAAAACGTTGGCTTACAAACTATTGTCTAGGATTGCCAATGTTTAATTTTCGCAAATTGGCTTCGAGAAACCTGCAGTTATATATTAATGCTTTTAGCGTTTAATTATGTACCACGCCCTCTTAAGGAGCGTCCCTAGCAGAGACCTAGGTAAGCGGCCGACGTACGTACCTTTAGAGCAACAGTTGGGCATGTTCTCGCCTGAGAAGGCACACTGTGGGGAAGGGAATCACGGGGTGACACTGGCCGGAGGGGGGTATCTGTGAGTGTAAAAGAGAAAAAGGGACAGAAAATTTGAAAACACGCTTCGCTACTAGTCGCTTTTCTCACAAATAAATTAAGTTTTTTTTTGCAGATATGTATTCACAAAAGAAGCATTTAGGTTACTATGAGTAAATTATTTGTTTAATATAATAATATGTATTATAAACAAATTGAGCTATATGACAATATTTCACTGAAATTCTATTCTTTAAATAATCGTATTGATATTCCAGTAATAAAGATACGGCTTTGGCTTTGCTTCAAAAAAGTTGTTCAATCGTAGGTATATTATCCTTTGAGAAATGAGAAAAAACAAGTCATTCTGATATTGTTGTAATTTACTAATTAGGGACTCTCCTTAAAGATGTCCAAGTGCGATAAAATAATAATTTTATATTTTAATGAAACTGTGTTAGTTTTATAGACGATACTTGTGAGTACAGTTTCCTCTTACAAAACAATTTTAGCTCGCATACTTATCTCATAATGGCGCGTCAAAAATCAAAATTTGCTTGTTCTGCTGCCATGCAAATAGTAAAAACCAATTGACATACGTAAGTGAAATAATTCATGGTGAAATAACATGACATGTGCTATGTAATAAAACATTTAAAAAATATCCCATGAACTATTTTTATATTTAAAAAATGTTGAATTTGCATTTTTTTTTCTGTACTTCTGCGATCTTTTTAAAAATATTCCAAACATTACGTTGTGGGTTTTAAAATGTTTTATTGCAGAGTTCATGGGGTGTTAGTTCACAGTGAATTATTTAATTTAAGTAGATAAATTAGTTTTCAATATTTGTATGGCAGTGTAACAAGCAAATTTCGACTTTGACGCACCGTTATGAGAAAACTATGAGAGCTAAAATTGATTGTAAGAGGAAACTGTACTCCAAGTACCGTTTACAAAACTAACACTATTTCATAAAAATATAAAATTATGATTTGATGGCACTTGAACACCCTTAATGCTTGGGCGAACCTCAACGTCTCAATTGCCTGTCATCGGCAGTCGCGGTCCCGCAGGGGGGCGTCAAGACGGTTAGCCGACAGCTCGGGTAGTAGTTGTCGTGTGGGCGTCTGGAATAACAGGAAGCGAGGCCCTAGCGTTAATTAACGCCGTTAATTGGTTTGTGCCCCCCGCCTCCCCCGCCAGGCCGTATTACCTGGTGAAGCGAGGCGAGTTGATCCACTGTGACGGCGGGGGACAGCCGGGGGGAAACACGCACGCGAAATCATCTCCACGTACAAAAATAACCCTCGCAGGATGGCAGTTCGAGCGGGAGTTCTTCTCCACTGAGCTGTAGTATCACATCGCTAGTCCTCCAGTGTTATTTCCCTACCAGCTCTTCAAGAAACTGTTCCGACCCCTGTAGTGTCGGTGCCAGAGGTCCTGGGTTCCAATCCCTACTATTGCATCGTCCCTCCACCTCACTTCAGCCTCCTCGGCTCTTAAGGCCATGGTATTTCATTTAATTCTAACAATTGCAAATAACTTTAATATAATATTTCATAACCAAATGCTTTGAAAATATTTAAGACTGTGTATAGTCATACGACACACAATTTTACCAGAGCGTTTTTTAATATAATGTACAGTTTGCTAGCAAAAATAATTTCCCTTAATTTTGGCTTATTTTGACAACAAACTGTAATATTTCAGGGGCAAAAATCTAATAATCCGTTTGGTGTACCGCAACAGAAAAATTCAGATATATGTATTAATTTGCGTTAAAAACTAAATTTCGAAACTGCTGCTTAACTGAAGAGCGATGCTTTAAGGGGGAGTGTTAGACAATTTCGTTGTATTTTCAGTTTTTGAGCCATAACATTTATTCAAATTATATTTTCAAAAAGTTTTCTTCGACAAAGCGTAGGATATATTCTTGGTAAATTGCTTGACGAAGATAACAATGAAATATTTCATTTATTTGTCATTCGGCAGATTCATTGCAAGGGAACTATAGGTTAACTTTCAAGAATTCTCTTGCAATGATACTGCGTTGCAAATTATTGAAATATTTCATTGTTATCTTCGTCAAGCAATTTACCAAGACTATATCCTATGCTTTGTCGAAGAGAATATTTTGATAATTCAATTTGAATAAATGGTATGGCTCAAAAACTGAAAATACAATAAAGTTGTCTAATACTTCCCCTTAAGGGGGATCATTACCCGCCAGATTGGAATAATGGAACTCCTGCATTTAACTTGGCATGCAGATTTTCTATTGTGTTTTCGACATCGACAAGGCTGTTGACATAGCTCCGTACATTGTATACGGTTGATATTGCTCGACTACTAGTACTTGTACATAATTTGTGACCATCCGAAGAAAAAAATTCTACTCCCTCCAGAAGGTTACTAGTTTAAATTGAGAAAGGCACTAAAGTTGTACAATTTGATAATGCTTAAGGAGTTAATATCTGTGCCGTGTCTGGTGTTAATTATACATAAATCTCTTTGTATGGAACTTGCAGCGATAAATGAAGAATTCGAAGATGATTGGTACCAATCCTCCTCAACGGCACGTTGTACGGTAATTTTCAGTCATGTTTGTATTTTTATATTTGTACCGGATATGTTTTTCCTTATTTTAGACTTCAATTGTGACTAAATTTTGCTCTAATGAAAATACTTTTATTTCTCATAGTTTTTGCATAATTACTCGTAAGCATCAAAATTTACATTTTACTGTTTTCATGTACGCTACTAAAACCAAGATATAAAAATACAGAGAATAGTGATGTAGGCTACAAGATCTCCTATATTAAAACAAAAAGATAAAATATTTTTGCATTGAAAAAAAAAAAGCTAAAATTTGAAATTAAAATTAAAAAATGCAAGAATTTGTGAAAAATTCAAAAAGTTTTTATACACGAGACCTTGTAGCCTGCAGTATCTACGTATACAGGATGAGTCGGGAGGAAAGGTACATGCTTTGAGGGTTGGTATTAACTGGTGATTCTGAACAAAATGTTTCTGATAAACATATCACCCCTCAAATCATGTACCTTTCCTCCCGACTCACCCTGTATATTAATGTATAAATGTATGCATATTTTTTGTTTAAAAGGTATTGTAAACTGTTGTTTTGTTTATGTAATATTTTGCGAGGGCAGCAAAGATGTAATGATGACTGAGGTGACCATATCATTGCCGGTCGCGCGTCCTTGTTTTGACAACTTGAACGGCCTTGAGCTGTCAGAATCAGAAGAGAAGACGCGCGGTCGCGCATATTATATATTAGATTGTGGATGGCTAAGTGCAGGTTTATGTGATTGGCTGGTTTGTTACCGTCGATTTTAGGGGTTAACACGAGCTAATTGCAGGGATGTGACAATTTAAAAATTAAAATTTAAAAGTTATAAAGTCACAACTTCTAGGGTTTTTATTAAGCATAAAGAATATGTAAGTTGTATAAGTGTAGGCCTACTTAAAGCACTTTTATTTCAAAACAGAACCTTTCAAAACGTTAGGCTGACTACAGAAGGATAAAAAGAAACCATCTTGACTATCCTAGCTTAAAAAAAAAAACAGTTATGTGTAAGCTCCCTCGGCAGCTGTAACTTAAACGTGTTTAAGTGAAACGAAACATACTGTGAATTTTTTAAAGTAAGTTCCTGGTTTTAATCAAATGTTTTTATACAGTATAATATGCTAAGTAGTTGAACCCTGACAACTCTACTCTGAGTACTCTTTGAAGAGAGAATTGTGTACTGAAAGGTCTGCAGTAATTTTCGAAGTCATATTTGTATTTTTATATTTGTACCAGATAATTTTTTCTTATTTGGGCGTAAATTGTTATTGCATATATTTCTCACCAAATAACCGAGGGAGGTTATAAATTATTGAATTCCCCCCGGGTATTCCGCGCCTGCCTCGCGAATCAAATGTTGTAATGAGCAAGAAAATACGATTTTTATGAAACTATTCCACGTGTGTCCATTGTGCCAATGTACCTATTGTGCTAATCGTGTTCAACATTATGTAGCCAAAATATGTACAGTTGCCTCAAGGAAACTGGAGTTTTGTTAAATGTTGACCGAAGTACATTTAATGTGTCCTACTTGTATGTATGTTATTTTTAATTTTCTGTAACATTAAACAACCACACTTTTGAGGGGTTGATATTTTTTTTTTACAATCCATAAAGACACGTAAGAGCCCCCCCCCCCCCAAAAAAAAATATATATATACATACACGTTTCTAAATCCACCACTGGTGCCAGTGTACGAAAAGAATACACACTTCTGACAATCACGTTATGTCATTGTTAAAAACACCATGCTAATTAAAAACACTATTTCGATGCCCTCCTGCATAGCTAAAAACAGCCTTTCCTTCAGATTGCCGAACTTCAAAATGTACTAACAGGATGTGTGCGAAATTCGGATAGAAATTTGCCCTGAACTTTGCTACAGACTTTCCACCAATAAAATCACATGATCGCTGCTCAAACATAATTCAGCTCTTAACTAAAATAATGGCAAAACTTGTTCACGTGTAACATATCCGATTAGGATTTAAATTCTTGAACTGTAAATGTAGTATTGGTAAGAAATCGGGAATGAACTCAGATAAATCTAAATAATTGGTGAAACTACAGCTTAGCTTTGCAGTAAACGAATCCTCCCAGTAGTTTCCTTCTACATCCTCATTTTCATTAGAGACTTTCTCTGGATGCCTCCCGTTTTTCTTCTGTCTCCCCACTTCGTCTGCTTCGTACACTTTTTTTTATTTGCAGCGTCCTCTTGCTCTTGTTCACCTGTCTTCCTTGCATTGACGACGTGGGCCCGTTCTCACGCTCCGACAGCACAAAAACTTTCTCTCGTACAATTCTCAGACCGCATTGAAAGATAACTATAGTTGATCTTATATTACGGCATAATCTCCTTGACGTTTGTTCCTTTCATAATATGTTTACAATGATCGATGTGACGCGCCATACTGTCGCCTACCCAATTAATGTAATCGCCATCAATTATAATAAAGTATCACAAATTAAATACATAAAAATAAACCTGTCATGCTACCACTCGTTCTTCTCGTCATCATGCCACAACGCCGATGAATTTTCATAAAGCCAGTATCTGTGTAAAGAATTCTATTTAGGAAAAAATTATAGTATTTAGTTTGTTACTGTGGAAGTAGCGGATACACCTGGCAAGTAACTGGGCCTTCTCGTCCCCCCCCCCCCGATGCCCCAATGTTTTTACCGCTCATGTAACCCCCTAGCTGCCGGATGAGAGGGGAGGAGAGGCAGTCTGAAGTATTTAAGACACAAACGTTAAATACTTATAATAGGCGTGATAATCCAGATTATGCGTTTAGTCAGACGGGGCTTAATATAACGACCCTTGCAGTACCCTCGGGTTAAACGTAAGTGTGAAACGGGCAGGCCTCATTAGAGTATAAAGTTACAACAAAATATTTTCGCCATATATGAATTTTTAGTTTGAATATGTGTAAGAGATAAGTAACGACCTGGGGCTGCAAAATGTATAAATATTGCTGCCAAAGTTAACTGATCAGCGAAACAAATTTATGCAAATGTGCTGGCGTGAGTTTAAAAAAAAATTCTACAGTTTGCTTTTTTTTAAATAGTAGTTTACCTTATATCCCGAAATATTAATATATAAATCTCTATTTCTGCGCGAAAATTTGGATTGAAATTTTTAATATTTATTTAAATACGTGCTCGCTCTCAGGTACGCTGAAGACTGCCACACGGTGCCTCCCGTCGTCCGCGAACCACATTTCATACAACCACACTTTGACTTGCCCCAGTTCTAGGCTTATACTCTCCGCTATAATGGAGGTAGTGAGGAGGGCCTCTTATTTCTTATTTGCTTGCGCGACCCTTAGCTTCGTCTCAAATCAGTTCGCTTTATGTTGATTCAATATTATTTCAAACTTGTGAGGGATTTTACTCTAAACGCATAAGTCAGATGGTTAAAACGGACCTGAAGACAAATGATCAGAAACGGCAATTTACGACTGATAAAGAGTGAAGTGATTTATTGTTATTTACCATCATTCACGTCGTGTCTGTGACTCATGGAATGTAAATATTATTTTACAGTTGCAGTGCTTTCAAAATGTGAAATTCATCTCCCAACTGTGATATAAGGTATTTTAAATTCGGTAGTATGTAGAATACACTATTTCCGTCATGCTAAAACTGTGTCATGTCTAAAGACCATGTGTATCTTGGCCGATCTTTCAGGCAAATCGATTCTTCCGGTTATCTAACAAGCAAATAGTGCACATTTAGTATATCACCCCTTGCTTAAAAGTTTGTTGGGCAAAGTAATCGTGTTTAAGTAAAGGATTCAGTGTTCAGACCACGGTCGTAGAAGCACAGGTCTGGACACTCGCCTGTCTACCAATGTATTTTACTTGACCCCCTTGTTGTTTGGCTGCAGTTCACCAAGTTACCGAGAGAGTTACGCATCTTCGGCGCTGCAATCAGGGCGGTCAGGCTCCAACTCCGCCCACTTTTTTCCAATGTTTACATTATAAAGTAAGTAATGCTTGCTGGAGTCATTCTTTAGGATTGTGAGCAAAGGAAGTATTTCATAAATTGGTAAAAAAATGCGTTTTGATAAATTGTTTATCTTGGTGGGAGGGAAGTGGGCGGAGTTTGAGTCCAACAACCTAAATTGCAGCGCCAAAAATGTATAGCATTATCGGTAGTGAACTGCAGCCAAACAACAAGGGGGTCAAGTTTCCAGGCGAGTGTCCAGACCTGTTCTTCTACGGCCGTGATTCAGACATATCAACGAACCTCGCTGCAGACGGATGCGCATTGAAATGTTTGTTGATTCTTCTCATCTGTAGCCTCGAAGGTAAAAAACGTAAAAAAGATATCGCCTCGACATAGTCTCTGACGATACAATATGTAAACTGTGATAATTAAGGCGGGTTCACTACTGCACTTAACAAAAGTACGTACGTGAGGTTTTTGAGATTAGATTCACAACACCATAGAGTCAAGAAATTCATAAAATTGATATTGGTGAGTGCGAAATGTCGACTGTACATAATGGCTCCTTTATAGTTTCGGGACGAAAAATATACATTAAGACAAAACGAGGAAGTATTTGAAAAGCATTTAAAAAAAACGTTCTTATGGCTGTTTTAAAGCTGGAGTCACAAACACCACGTAGCGTACATACGTAAGGAGTAAGTAGTAAGCTGGCCATATGACTGAGTCGCGTACATACGCACGCTACATGGTGATGTGAATGCTTGCATGCACTCTCCTTTGTTTTTATACGTACATGCATACGCTAAGTGGTTGTTATGAACCAAGCCTTACTTAATGTTTAAAACTTTCAGATAGTACAACTTGTCTGAAAGGTACAAAGTAACCAGGACTTCAAAAGTGCTCACTTTAACTTGAACCGACTTTAATCATAGATGATACAGGTTCAATAGTTTAACGAACAAAAAAATTTTTTTACGCTGCAACCCAATTCAAGCACCCATTAGACGACAGCCGTACAGCTCACTTAAGATACACTTACGAAAATCTTACTCTATCTACTTGATAGACTTGAAGTTACTCTAAAACCGTTCGAAAACCTGGTTTGTGTATAGTCTACCTACGTTCGAAATCACTAAATTTTCAGTTCAACATCTTCGCCGGGTCTACTCGGATCTACCCTGCGATGGCCACCAGCGGACGAAAAACACGAAAGAGAGCTTACGAAAGCGAACAAATACAGGCCCCCGCGTGTGTATACAAAATAAAATGTTTTTATGGTTATCTCTAGCATGTTTGAACATATATTACTAGTATGCCATTGCAATGCCATACTGTTATCCTACCAACATAAAAGGATATTCTGTACTCTCCGAGCTTAGAGCCATAAATCAGAAGTATCTTCGGGCCGAAACACACACTATAATTGGTTAACTGCCGTGATGTGGAGAACCATCCTCTTGCAGGTGAATGTGGTCAGACGAAAACCTGTTCAGCTGTTTTCATTGCATTTGTATAAAAATGGCGGCGGATTTCAGGCTTCTCTGGAATAACCTGTCACGCGATACTTCTTGTAAAGTAACTAAAAACCAAATTTAAAAAAATGTCGATAAAAACGAATTAAGGAATCTTGTATGTGAAAGTTTTTTTAGTTTATCGATAATCAGAAGCTATTGTTAAATATACCTGATCTATTTTGAGTGTAGAATATACAATACTACATTTGGGGTATGCTACAGGTGGGATTATTTACGAACCAAAATGTGTTACTGCACTTCTCTTGTGTAGACTTATATATTTGTAATTTTAAGTAGCTTTGTTTTGAAAAATTGAGAAAATTTTATGTAGAAACAATAACATCATGCGAAAACGACGATAAACACATCGTAGCAACTTTTCCGTCCTGGGCACAGCCAGGTTCATTTGAGTTGGAGGGCTAGATGATTAAATAAACAAATTAAATTAAAGTTCTTAGTTTAGTTACAACACTACACTAAGTATACAATACTCGGGTTCACCCTTTTCAAATTAAACCCTTACAGATATTATATACAGGTAATATATCTTAAAGCCTAACTTACTAGTCTAGTATATAGTTAATACATAGTGTCTCTCTCTCAAATCAACCCTCCGACCACACAAGTTTCTATCTAGAAATGTCTCGCAATGAACAGCTACAGTTCAACCTGTTTTTCCACTCTCAAACTTACTCACACCACTCGAAGAGTGTCACCGTCGTTCACACGTCTGTAGCTTCTCCTCGATCTGCTGGTCCCTCGCTCCCAAGTCCGTTACGAACGCTCACCAGGTAAACGCCGAGCCGCAATCACTCTCTCCTTTGTGCGCAACGGGCTGGTATTTATAGTCGCCCGCGTCGACATCCAGAATATTCTCAGACCTCGCCGAACATGCTGGTTGATGTAAGTTGAACTTTCTAGGTGTTGCGGGAACATTCAGTTACGTCCTAGCTGAATTCTTGTCTCGGATGACTGACAGGTGCCCACCTATTCAGAACGCCTGTGAGGTCAGGTAGGTGCGAGTGGCCCATGTCGCCAGGGGCTGGAAGATACGTGGAAAGGTAGAGGGGCGCAGTCAGCTGTCTCGACGCCGGGGCTGTAGGTAGGGAGCAGGGAAGGGGAAGTCGATGCAGGCCGCCCAGCGAAACTCCCTCGAGAGCGCTGACTCATTACAATACGTTACGAAAACATTTTCTCTATCAATTTTTTATGTAACATTTCTTAGGAAAATTAACGTCAGCAATAAAAACTAACAATATTATCAAAAATAATTTCGTATTTACTTGAGAAAAGTTACTCGTGTGACAGGTTATTCCCATGTTATTTATTATTTTTAATGTATGTATTTCTTTATTGAATAGTATAAAACATTGTTTACCATGCTTAAACACAGTATTAATTTCACTGAAAATCCTTCACAAATACTACTTTTACCGACTTTAATCATCCAAAACAACATTACTAACATACGTAACCTAAATGCACTTAAGATTGATTTTTTTTATGGAAGTCATGTCCAACAACATAAACTTGGTTAAAATTTACCATTTATTAATACATAATTGAGATGAAATACGCATTACGGTTTTTCTCGAAATATATGCGGTTGTTTAAACTAATGTTTCAAATTCCACATGGCTTTGTTTACATGCCTGTACTTCTCGAGAGCTGGCACAAAAGCTTTTTTATGTCGCACCTGATGTAGTTAATTATAATTTGATGCTGTGCCTCGATTCGTCACATTTACCATTTCAAAATATTTAATTAATATACAAACTAATTACCGTGTCTCAAACAATACACGTTATCATATAAACCAACGACTTGAATCCACGTGGCATTGTTTATATTCATGTACGCTCCGAGAGCTGGTACGATAACAATAGGCGTATTTTAGCGGTTGAATTGGTAGCGGTACCTGTGAACAGAGCATTTTAGCGCTCCTGTTTACAAGGGTGATTGCAAACATGCTGCAACCAGGCTGAGGGTGTTTGCACGTTTTTGGCAACCGAGGCAGGAAGACGGTTACAGGGTTTGTTCACTGGATGTTTACCTTTACTTTTATTTCCGGTTTTGTTTCGAACAAATTTGAATCAAAACAAACTGTATTTATGTGAAATATGGACGAAACTTAAGTTATTTTAAAATAAAATGATGCGATATCAATTTTTCATCATATGCAGGTGCATAATTAAATTTACTCCTGCAATTTATTATGTTGTACATGTCAAAAAAATAGTGAAAGCCGCCTATTTTCCAATAAAAGGATTCGTGAAGAAGTATTTTCCTTTATACAGTCAAATTCTATACCTGATAAGGCAATAGCAAGTATGTACACAATTTCGTAACTCCATGGTGGTAGCCATTTATGTTCACTGAATATTGCATTTTAGCGATTTCTTGTAAATGCAAACAGATTCGGCAAACGCTTGCTAACAGCTTGTGACCAATTCAACCGCTAAAATACGCCTAATGATAACACTTTCTTTGTCGCTTCTGTTAGCATTATTTATTCTGTGCTATTGAGCTGACCCCTTTTAAATTGAAAGTGCCACTAGTATTGGTGTAGTTTTAATAATGCAATATAGCGTCGTACTACCAGTGCTCCTAGCGGCTGCGACATAAACTTGCTACTCGTAGTTCCATTTACGCAACGTTAAAACAACACCAGGTTACCAGTGGCGTTAAACAGTCATTTGAGAGCCAATTTTCAATGCCATTGTCCAGACCTGTTCTTCTATGGCCGTGATCCACATGCAGAAAACTGGTGCTATGTTGCCGTATTTACACCGCAAGCAGACATTGAAGCGCTATCAGCTGGCAGTCATTCAAAATACGTCTGTAGGCTGGGGAAGGTAGACATGTTGCCAAACAAATGACTGTTGATAGAGCTATCGAATGCAGACTATAGGTACTGTACTTAGTTTACGGCGACTGAAATATGACGCTTTTGCTGATTTCGCAGAATTTTTACAGTAGTCTGCCAACACAACTATAGGAGTATTCGTACAGTAAAACCGTTAAACGTACGACTGAGCAAATCCGATCACGTGATCAATACTACCTAGCAGACTATACCTGAACGACACGCAAGGTAAATTCACCTAAGCAATTGCAGTTTGTGCATGTCTCTTCATTTCACATGCATTGCTACCCATTTACTGTGTCTCAATTTACTCGCCTTAACATCTCTTGCAATGTGACTAAGATCTGTGAACGTTAAAATAACAGCGCGTGTTGTTTTCTCCTTGAATTCGGATTTACTTCTTGCTTCATAATTAAAGACCTCGGCATCACTTTCTTTCGTGAGATACTAGTGGGAACGGCTGAATATACGGATAGAGTGAAGGTAAAGTTTCGAGTGGGAGAACTTCAGCAGTTGCCGTGACTGAAATCTGTAACGCCGCGAAAGTTCCAAAACTTGCAAGCAAGCCTCCGATATGTGGCAGAACTTTTGTAATAACTCCTCGTATCGAAGTGAGAACACAATAAAGAAAATTGTAATTTGCAAGGAAACCATGACAAGAAATAATATTTGTTTTAAATGTGTTTTGAGACTGATTTACACGTCTGCACTGGGAAATATGGGTATATAATTGAGGAGTAGAATATATCGCTGAGAAGGGCATATAAAAATAGCAAATTTCAGAAATGAAGTTAAAAAACTCGATGCATGGTTGTTGTTCATATTGTTTAAGTACAATGTAGCATATGTTCTACATATGCTAAACAAATCAAAGAAATAATATATATTTTACAACTTTATTAATACCAAATGCCCTTGAAACTAAGGTTTATAGCACGGTCCATGGCCATGGTTTATAATGTATTTAACACCTTGGATGTACATTAAAATGTCGTCTGTGGCACATAACTGGTTTCAAGCAGTCTTTGTTTAATCAGTGCTGCTAACTCGGAGAATTAAAATATCCCAAAAAATTACCACATACTCATGCCGGTTGGCTTACATTGTTCTCCACAAAAATGGCACACCAGTATATGCCGTTCTTGAAGCTAACTCTCCTAATTTTATGTTGAATGCGATATGTTTGCAGTATATATTTGTTTTAACACACACACACACACACATATATATATATATATATATATATATATATATATATATATATATATATAACGTTGATTCGAACCAGCAAGAATTCTACTCGTGTAATTTTTAATAGGAGCAACGAACGTTAACATTAAACGTTCCACCTCACTGGAGTTGCTTGCACCGAAAGAAAAATTTATAGAAAAGTATTCCATGCAAAATTATTTTGTTGTAACCACAAAATAATTTGGTGGTGCCACAATATTTTAGTGATGTCAAGAAAGTGAGGTGATCACAAAGTAAATTCTGCAGGGCAACTACCCACACAATTTTTGTAGCTGCCACAAAATGTAGAGCGAGCGTAAGATAAGGGCGACACTGTCACTCAGAAGAAAGACGGTTCTTTGGGTCCACAAAATGTTTTGTAAAAATGGATCCTGCCAACTTTTCTTCGGAGCGGTTACATTTTTGTAGTCAAGGCAAAATTTTACTGGGGCAGAAAAAAAATTGGCACCACCGCGAAACATTTTGGCGAGGTCTATAATGACAAAACATTTTCTGTTGGTCGCAAAGTATTTTCTCGATGCACGTGTATAGGCGATTCGGAATAAAGTGAGCACTGAGAAAAGCCCTGCTAAAGATATACATTGAAAATAATTCGTATCTTTCCGCGCGTAACGGCTGACGCCTGGAAATATCTATCCCCTCTGGACACGTCACTTGATGTTTACGCGTTTAAGGTAAAATGTACAGTCAGTATGAATCGACATAGTTTGATAAATAAATTTACTAATTATTATGTAAAATACAATTATATTATTTTGTTTCAGTTTTGTTGAATTTAAATGGGAAAATACACGGAACTATATTGCGTAATTTCGCTGCCAACCTTACAAGCAGTAAGGGGACTATGTGTAATGTTTTGTTACATGCAGTAACGGCTAGTGATATTTTTCAAAGGTTAAATTTTTAGTGCTCACTTTATCCCGAACGACCTTTATCAAATACACATCGCCGCCACGTGCATATAATTAAAGAACAAGGTAGGGTGTGGTCTATTGTTTTGAGGCTTGAGTTTAGTTTTGGTAGCTTTTATTTTTCACCGGAAAGGTCAAAAACTGCGCATACATGTTTTTGTGTCGTGATGGTTTTTTTACGTGCTTGGCAATATACGCAGTAGATTTAATACATTTTCGTAGTCAATTACTCAACATAGTTGCCACAAAATTTCTAAGATGAGAATTTTCTGCGTGGGAGCAACTATAATCTTTTAAATTTCCTTCATGTCATAATATAACGCACACAAACAAAAATAAGCGTGTTTTACTAAATGACTTTAACATCTGATATTTAGCATCGCGTGTTTAATTTTAATTAATAACACGTAACTAATCAGTTAATAACGTTATCAGTGTGATCTAAAATAGTATGTGTAATTCACACACCAGTCATAAATGTACGAAGTTATTTTACAAGCACCAGTGATATTAACGAAAGGCAGATTGTAAATCATTATGATCAAATTTGTTCACTATAGAAAAAATGTGGTACTTGTTCACTTACGGTTAAACTAAATATTAAATGTTTTCAGATAATCCTTGGATCGAGTTCGAGAAAAAATTTTTTATCCAGACGAAAGTCTATATCGTCAAATTGCTTTGTAATTTTGTTGCAAATTGGTTTTACTATGCAGTGTAATTTTTCGAGACAAACGGTATAAAGATTTTAGCAAATTTATCACTTAAAAGGAAATTTCGTTAACTAACAAATTAGCTATCTGCATGCTGCATTTTACCTCGAAAATATCAGGGTACGTAGTAAAAACCAGTCATAACAAAGTTACTGAGTAATTTTCCGACATCGGCTCCCGTTTGTTTTGAGATAATAATTACAGTTACAATGTAGAAACTCGTGCCTACGCCCTTAACAAAACATAATGGTTGAAATATAGCGATCATAATCTGCACGCAAAATTACGAGGGTTCAGGAGTAACTCACTTGTGAGGCCAAGTATGCGAATATGCACAATTTAAGAGGATTTTAATATTACTCCAGAGCACGTTTTATTACGCTTTTTAGTTGCTATCTTAAATACAAGAACGTTTACATTCTGTTGTAAAACTTTTATTTTATTAGGTTTTGCACATGATTTATAATGTTTGGGTGGCTGTAGTCAGAGGAGGGCACTATATATTGAAACTAGTTTAAGTGGTTAAGTTCAGGGGGAGGGTTACTGTTAAATGTAATATGTTAATATAATTATGTGGCTTTATTCTACATAGTTTAGATTACTTAATACTACAAGGCTATACTACATAATTTAGATAGGAGGGGAGCGGCTGTTTAAATATTTATGTTGTTCTACTCTATGATGGGTGACCCTTTGGACACCTTAGACCTCACCGTTAGCATAATGCCAGAGGCTGATGATGATTGTGTCGGCTATCGTCGGACGGCGGCACGTCGTGGGTCTCGACCCAGGACCATCCTGTCGAGGTGGTGACGGCTGGAAGGCTTGAGGGAGACAGACAGCGATTCCCCCGATATGCCTACATTGTATTATATTGCCACACGTCAGTGCAGATGGGGAGAATCGCTGAGGCCCTTGTCTTTTGCAACCACTGACCTGATTGCACTGCCGTCGTCGCTAGCCCGTCCTCCAGGTGAGGCTGTTGGTAATCGGAACATAGTCGGAACAATTCGTATCGAAACACACCGAAAGGGTTTTAAACTGCAACTGACATGTAAGTATAATAAACCATAACATGGAAGCTATGTGAAAACTGATCCAGGGTTGGTAATCGTTTAGCGCCAACATTGGTTCAAGGAATTCGTGGCGAAGAAGGAAATTTCCTTGACCACATTTGTTCAGCTTTTGATTTCTAACAATTCGTCATTGGATCTGTTCACGTGTCCACTGTTTGGAGTGTGACAAATCACATTCATGGCGCTTATTTGAACTCAGTAGCATAATTTTCATATTTAGAATGCATTTTTTTATGATCTTGGTTCATCAAAGATACTTTAAGTTAATTCCAGCAAATAATTCAGGATTCTTAATCGTTGTACGTGACTGCACCTCAGGAAGATTGGATGCAAAATCAATTTTTTTTATAATTACGTACCTGTTCGTAGACAGAGATTTTTCACTTTGAAGTAAGGTAACGTAAACATTTCCTGATCTTAAAATTTTAAGAGTAACTAGTTTTCTTGTTTCTAATATAACTGAAATAAGTACAAGTTGAAATTTTACTGTTCTATAAACTGTAAACTATAGACCTGCAAGAAAACTGGTCATTTTACATAGTGTGTGACTGGAGCCATTTCACTCGTCATTGAACTATTCCAAAAAATATGGACTATGCAGAAAAATTCGGATGAAAACCATACATTGACGCCGGCCTATGTAGTGTAGTCGGTCAGGCGCCGATCTACGGCGCGAAAGGTTCTGGGTTCGAATTCAATCTTGGGCATGGATGTCGTGATGTCCCTTCACCTCACTTCTCCTTCATGTCGGTTCTTAAGACCTCGTTGTTAAAGGGCCGTAAAACCCTCTCAACTAACCTCGCCATACAGTGATCAAATTAATGACAATGTTATTGGGGACAAAATTGTGATGCTAGAAATACACTGAAAACAATTTAGAAACAATCCCTGGTCGTGTAGAGAACTGTGCCATTCCGGCGCGCATTGCCCTTGTTTATGCACGATAACTACAGTAATATGAGCTTGATACAAAAAGCGCCACGTGTAAAATCACGTACGTTAGAATGCTAGCCAACCTTTGCTAGAGTTCTTTATGTGGTACATAATTCAGCGCTGAAAGCGTCACTTTGACGTTGTAGGTTTATCAAAGCTAGTTAAAAATAATCTAGAACAGCAACCTAAGACAATAGTTTTTGCGAATTTTCTGAGCAACGTTTTTTCTTGAATAACGTATATCTGAAGAACAATCTCTTGACGCCGAAATCTCGTACATTTAACTGCGGCAGAACAGATTACGCTTAGCAATTGCATCATTCTGGGAATATGTTTGCAATCAAATGTTTAGGAAGTTATTATCCCAGACGCAGTATGGGACAGTTACCATACTTTCGTCTTGGAAATACACAAACTTTTACAAATGTTACAATACAAGTCTGGTAACTTTAGTATGCATTTGACTGTTTTATAATTAGGTTTAGGAGTGTTAGCATGGATGTCTGGGAAATTATTCTACCATACCTACTTTCTTACCGCTCCTATACGCACGTCTGGTAAATTTACAAACTATATTCTAGAGTGCAGTGTATGGTATATAGATACAAACAATTGTTTTGGCTATTGCTACTAAACCCTTTTTTTTCTCTGATTTCCTCCACCGTATGAAGTATCAGCGTTTGTCATTGGCGCGATCTGTTTGCTCTCTCCTTATGTGGAATTATAATTTACAATGTAGGTACAATAGCTGCAAATGGCTTTCGTGGAATCGACTCCTTCAACGGAAGGCGTTTTTACGCTCATTTCCGTGGCATATTCAGTCGACCTTTATATAAATAATAGTGCTGAGTTGAAGTTTAGACTAAAAAGTATCGGGAGTACCGAGTTAAAGCTATTCCCAAGATAATTGGTAGCTAATGCTAAGTAGTATGTTCCCATCCGTGAAGCAACTAGTCACGCTAAGCTGCCGGTGTCGGAGTGTAACGACCGCTTCTTTTAATGTATTTCGTTATAGTGTCCTGGTTGCAGGAATAGCCTTGTGTCGATGTTGTTTTCAATTTACAAGCCCATTTTTTTGGCCATACATCTCGGTAATTAGCGATTATAATATTAATTTATTAGATGTGCTCATCCTCGGAAATCATGAAATGTTCTCCTGAATATAATGATAAAGCAGATTATCTAGTTTTTTAAATAGTTTATGTTAATAAACCACTCTAAATTAATTCTTAATTCCGTGGTTTATCTTTCCAGAATGTAATTAGTCCTATTGCTAATCGAGGTATCTACTTTCCTTCTTTTTTTTTTTTTATAATTTTTTTACACTTGCTAATATGTAGCGTATGCTTAGAATGTACACTGTAAAGTACCCTCTTTAAGGAATTATATTTCAGGAAAAAATAACTACTTTTTTAGTTAAGTTTATGAACTTAAGATATATCTTATTGTCGATATTTCAGTTGTAAAACTATTACCTCTCGAAAGTAGTATTCATCTTTGCAACAGTCCCGTGGACTATCACAGTTCACATGACCGAGCGATGTGGCGTAATAGTAATACGTTGGAATCTCGTTCGTGAGGTCCCAGGTTCGATTCCCGGCTATAACCATCCTGGTTTATGTTTCCCATTGTTTCCTGAAATTACTCCACGCAGTTGCGTGTCACTCCACGTAGGACTAAATGGTCACTGTCGCTGAGGTTCGCTCGTCCTCGCGCCGAAGTGTGTTCATCCAGCGGTTATAATAAGTCACCTGGGTAGAGAGTAACCCGAGTCAAGTTTCCAAGCGTCCAATAAGTCACGATAGCGGGTTCTCGATCTACTCCTGATTATCCTATTCAAGAGTAAGGTATACTGCTAATACGCTCTAAAAACAATTTCTTTGCCACGACAAAATTATTGTTACTGCAAAGAAAAACTTGGTTTAAATATCTGCCACTGCAGAGTAACTTTGCCGCAGTGATTTCTTTGTTTAAAGTTTACATAACGGTAACAAAAATTATGTTATTATTACGATAGTTTCATAGAAATCTTAATGATGAAGTTAGTTGTGATATTTCCAACACAAACTTTATGTTGAAAAAAATATTATCTTTGCTAAAATAAACTGGCATTATATTCAAAGAAAACACTTCAAAATAAAAATTTAGTTGTACCAATTTTTTTCCTTCAAGCTATTCTTTGTTGTAATACAAGGTTTCTTTACTGCAAACTAAATATTCTCAAATAAAATAATGTCTTTGCTGTAAAGCAAACATATTTACTTTTCAGCAGACGAAAGTAGCCAATTGGTGCGAAAAAAAAAAAAACATTATACACAACCAGAACCACAACGAACTGAAACTGAATGAACAGTATTCAAAATGTCGAAGTAACAAGCATGGAGTTAATATCTCTTAGAATGTAAAATGAAGTGCCCCTCTCACACACTCACTCATCAATGTACACTGTACAGCCCAAATCGCTAGACTTATAGACATGAGAATCTAAAGGTTGCTTCCCTTACGCCGTAGGTTCTCACTAAGAAGGGATTTTTGGAAATCCGAAAACTAAGGGGGTAAAAAGGGGTGAAATGTGTTTTCAGTGAATCCTCAATAGCACTTAACCCGTTGAGATATCGAGGTAATGATTTGCTTCGGAATAAAAGTTACAAAAATACATGTTAATAAAATTTTTATATTTTTCGATATTCAAAAATTAAGGGGATGAAAAGTCGTCTACGTGTTTTCAATGAATCCTTGATAACTCTTAAAACCGTTGAGATACTGAGGTGATTTTTGCTTCCGAATGAATCTTATGCATATAAAAATAGTTTAAAGATTTTTATTGGTTTAATTTTTTTAAATTAAACCTGTAAGGGCATTAAAAAAATAAAACATGGTTTCACTGAAACCTTTGTATCTCGTAAACATGTTGAGATATCGAGATGTTAAATGAATAGGAACGAAGCTTACGTAAATATTTAAAAAGTTAGTTCGTGAATTTTGAAAGTTAGACCATTAGGGGGGGAGGGGTGGAGAGACGTAAGATGTTCCAGAAATTTTGAAAATTCGGTACGACCACGGAAAAATAATTTACAAGTTGTTACTTTTTTGTCATCATATTGATACGTATAACTCTTTTGGACACGGGTCTGTATATACTCATTTAATTTCTTAGGAATTATGGTTATCTATCTTAGCGTAGTGTAAGATGCTAAAAATTGTCGTACGAATATGATTCAAGTTTCGTTATGTTCAGTATGAAAATTTATATTCGTTAAATGTGATCTTGTAATTGTAATTGCCAGAACGGTTAATTGGAAAATAGATTCAGAATTTTAGTATTTAGCCGACGTACAGTGAAAGTTTTATGGCAGACTCAGGAGGGAGCCAGTCAAGGCATTGAATATATTCAATGGTCAAGGTATGGATGGGGTAAAGAAAGCTGCCGGCCAGGGGGGCGGAGCTTATAGTGTGCCCCTACTGAGTATTAATTTAAAATATTTGTAAATAATAACTAAATAAGTAATGAGTTCCTATTAAACTATGTTCAATTTTGACAGTGTAAACTTGGTAAAATTTCAAATTCAATTAAATAAACAGTTGGGGAGTAACTGCTACACAGTGTTACCCTGTTGTCCTCGGAGACGAGCTGCTATTGGGCGACGAGTTTCGAGGCGCATTTTTGGTAGAAACCTCCATTTTGGTATATTTTAAGGTACTCGCGAGGTGGTCGCCGAGGAAGACGAACGTGAGATCGCACGGCTCACAATCACAGGAGTTAAATGAAACAGCGGTATTTTTTCACAACCCGAAGTAGTGGGTCCAGCAGCTAACCGTACGACGGAGGTTGTCTGGGACCGTGCGTGTAAAGGCTGTCCGGGTTAAAGCGAGCACTCAAACAGCCCTGCTAAATTTATATTTTCAACCAATTCGTATCTTTCCACGCGTAACGGTTACCGATAGGAAATATCTGACCTCTCTGGACACGTCCATTGATGTTTGCGCGTGCAAGATAATTTTGTTGGTCGTTAGGGACCAGTATAGTTCGATTATAAAAGTTTATTAATGAAATAAAATACAAATATGTCGATTTCAGTTGATTTTATTTCTGTATTGTTGTGTTTAAATAGGAAAATATACAGAGCTACATTCAACAAATCGCTGCCAACCATACAAGTCGTAAAGTAACTGTTCTTGATGTTGAATTATATGCAGTAATGGTCGGTAATTTTTTTAAAGGTAAAATCTTTAGTGCTCACTTTATTCCTAACCTTGCGCCGCCGCCAGAGAAGTAAGATACCCTCATAACAAGCATTTAAATATTTATATTACCAGCTGTCACCCAGGCAACAGGGACCTTGCAAGCGTTACCGAAGGACAACAAGCAAAATTACGGTGTATTTATTTCAGTAGTATTGGCCTAACCCTACTTATTCACAGAGTGCTACCACTACAAGCCAGAGAGGCGGCTTACAGTAGTAGTTTGGAACTTTCGGAATAAAGTGAGCACTAAAAATTTAACCTTGGAAAAAAAATCACTAGCCGTTGTTGCATATAATTCAACATTGACAACAGTTGCATTACTGCTTGTACATTTGGCAGCGAATTATCGCATGTAGTTCCGTGCATTTTATATTTAAATACAAGATTACTGAAAGAACATCAAATGGAATCTACCTCTCCGTATTCAATATACTTAAAATATTTATTTGTGATAATATTGACATACTTACTGCCTGTATAATTTTACTTAAACAGCGACAGCAGAAAGTGATGAATCCGGGCCGTTCAAATTCAACAGCCGTTAGCGAATTGCGTCTAGCGCCCAGCGTACTGACGTAGTTAAAAATTTCACCGACAGGTGGCATTAGAGTTAGGTTTTCGCCTCTTAGCTTGGAAGCGTTCAAATACGATACAAGAGGAAAGCGTTGTGTTCGTCCGTTGTGCAATAATTATGGGTTTTGGATAAAACACATTCAAAAGTATTATGACTGTTTTCTCATTGGTAATCTGTAAGTTGTTGTGGGTTACAATCGCCAACATGAGTATCTTGATTTAGAAACAGCAATTTTTTTTTTGGTCTCATACACTAAGAAAATACGTTGTTTTTTGTTGAGTGTGTCGTTATTCATGGCAGTGTTACTGAACGGAGTTTGAATTCTTAAATTGCGTGTGTCATTATGGCGTGTTTTTTTTTTGTGGCGGTTTTAAGTTACAAATTCGATTTTAATGTGTGCATATTTACGAGATGCGTAACGGTAATAGTGCGGGTCGTATAAATTAGAGTTGATGCACAGAAACCGGTATTAAAAGACGTTATCTCACAGGTATTTGTAATTAAGATTACTACTGGTTATAAATTTTATTAAATACCAGTGTATTTAATAAGTAGATATTGTTGATAACATTTTGAACCCAGTGTAGTGTACATGTAAACAGTGTACAAGCCTATGTAAATTAAAGCACGTGGCAATGTTTATGTTCACATGCAGCGGAAAGATATAAACTGGCAGAAAATAGAAATTAATCAGGGCTTTTTTGAGTGTTCACTTTATCCCGAATCACCTATAGAAGGTTTTGTGTTCTAAACCTGTGTAATGCAAGTCTACGGGGAAATGCTGTCATATATACGCGCATGATAGTAGCGGTTGGCAGAAGAGTTAATTTTCTGTTTGAAGTATAAACATTTAATGGTGGCTTCCACTTGCAGCGTCGGCTCCGACTAAGAGGGGTGAAGAGGTAAAACGTATTTTCCCGCTATCCTTGATATGCCATAAACCTCTAAAGAATCGATATGCTTTGACTGTAAAAAATTGTAAATAATTTTTTTTCGAGTCCTCAATATCGTTATGGTTTTCCCTTTAAAAAAATTCCATACGGACAAAGCCGTGGTCGTTCAGCTAGTTTGTAATATAAATAAAATCAAGTAGATGAAAGAAGTGCTACGGGCGTCGTGCTTAGTATAAAGTTTGCATTTTGTCATTTTCGCTATTTTAATGGCGTCGCCTACTATGCGCTTAATATGTGTGGCAGTGTGCTTGTAAATACTTTTTTTTACAAAAGTATTCCGCATGTACCCATTGTGTTAATGTGCGAAAAAAAAACACATTTCAAACGATGACTGATATGTAGTTTCAAAGCATCATGTCAATTGAAAAAAATATTTCGGAGCCCCGTTTATAAACTGCGTTTCCAATCTGTTATATCTGGACAACTACCAACGGGATTCATCTGAGACAAATTATTATTATTGTTATTATTATTATTATTATTATTATTATTATTATTATTATTATTATTATTATTATTATTATTATATTTTCCTACACTGATACAATGGGTGCATGTAGAATAGTTTGTAAAAAGAGCGTGTTTGCGAACACACTACAACGCATTTTAAACGCGTCCTTAATAGGGGCGTCATTTCAGGTTTTTTTTTAGGGGGGGGGGGCAAGATTTTTTTTTCGGTGACAGTGGCCTTGTTGCATCTTTTTTATTAATTGAGCATGTATAAATTAGAAACTTTATAAAATAAAACTTCAGTTTTATGTGCTTAAGTTAGCATTATTTAAATAAATTTTACATACTTAATATTCTAAATCCAGCCAACCCCCCCCCCCCCCCAAATGACGCCCCTGGTCATAATAAGTTCCGACTTTACCGTGAGCTGCCTATACACGCGTCGTACGACAGTCCGCTGTCTGGCGAATGGCACACGATACAAAGTGATGAGGTTTGTAGTATGACCTTGGATAAGGATAATTTCGCCGGGCGCACAGCCGCGCCGAGCCTGCGCGCGCACCTTGGCAGCTGTCGTTAGCCGGGTTCGCCAGGGGAAGTAAAAGTCCAGGAACATCGAGCACGAGGAGGGAGGGGGGCTGGCAGCTGCAGGAAGTGGTAACAAAGGCGTAATGAGGGAAGCCTTTCCCTAGAGCCCAGTGCCCTCCATACCTTGTTCCCACGAGCTTCTTGTGAGCTGTTTCCGCGACTTGATTCACACACCTACCTCGCTTCCTCGTCCCCGGGCAAATCAAACCCCACTCTTGAGTCATTCTGCCATCTTAGGGTTGTGTTCGATTTCAGTGTAATGTGTTCTTGAGCTCGAAGCTCTCGTTCTCTTTTCGAAATAGGGTGTATTTTGTGAATTCGAATCAAGGGTAATTATCTCATACCCTTGGCTGAATGGAACATTCTACGGCGCATATGTGCCCTTGCTGTGAACTCGAGCAGCAGCGTGTGTGACGTCATGTCCGGAATGCACTATTCAAAGGCCTGAAGTCTGGTAAGGCCCTCTTGGCTGCCAAATCAAACACAACTTAGGTCTTTAGCACTGATGAGGGACGACAGGAGAGTATGGAGCACCGCCGGAATGAGGGGTGGGATAAACGGGAGATCCCCGAGAAAACCCACTGACAAAATAAAAACTTTTGTCTGCTGGAGTCGGCGCTGACAGTTATCAGTGCGATACAAGAGAGTCGTAGTAGTTATTTTTCGTTTATCGATAAATTTACTTCGCGATCAGTTTACGTCGGAGCCAGAGTACATAGCCTAGGTAGGTATATGTGGTTAGTGATAAAGTGAGGCATTTTATATGTTGCGCGTTCGAGGCCTGGAAAAGCGGGAACGGTAAGGACGAGACAGCACGCGTATCGCTCCTAGTCCTAGCCTCTATGTGCAAGTCACTCGATGGACGACTCGAACGACCCTCTGACGTCACACCGCAGGGGAAATACTGTGGGAAACAAAGCTTGTTTACAAACATGCTGAACTGTTTAGTTGGTGATGGCAGAAACCAAGAATTTTGTGCACTCGTAGACTTGCACGCAAGTGTAAAAACTATTAGTTTCATTTCGTGGTTAAGATACGCAAATGCATAAGATCAATGTTTACTTGGAAAAGCGGCAATTTCCAAACAATTAAACAATTTTCTTTACATACTTCTCATCCTGGACATGTGAAGTCAAACGCCTGTATGAAGGTTATGTTCAGTGATGTTAGATCGTCAGCTCTCTGTTATGGTACTGAAAGTAGTATATTCAAATTTTTGGCTTGAAAACTTCTGAAAACCTACAAATCTAAATTGGTACTGAGCATTCTAAATTATGGTACATTAGCTTAAAACATGGTACATTTATAACTAACGTAAAAACATTGTCATTTTGTTTATAAATTTTTCGTTACACAACAGTTTTTTTTTTTATAAATTTTACATTGCTGGTATTAAATACGTACAAATGGAATTAGATCATACTTTGAAAATCACAAAATTTTGAACATTAGGCATTGAAAGATTGGCGCAGTGATCATCCTCTTAATCCTCTTCATCATCTCATAAGATGGCTTGAAATTACTGCAGCAAGCCTCAATTTTTTTCTTTCGTCGAGTCGTCGAGTATACATTACAATTAAAATCGTCAGAAATCCAATAGGTTGTCCGTTTATGGTCAAATAATGGTACAAGTACCATGGACATGGTACGTCTAACAACCACGGTCGTAGAAATGCAGGTCTGGACACTCGCCTGTCTACAAATGCTATGGAGTTGACCCCGTTATGACTGAAAGCGCCACTAGCAATGAAATGTTGTTTTAACATTGTAGTATAGCCTCGTACTAGCAATTCTCCTAGCAGCTACGACACACGTTTGCTCCTTGTAGTCCCATTTATATGCGATGTTAAAACAACCCCAGAGTGCCAGTGGCGCCAATCAGTCGTAACGGGGTCAATTTTCAACTCCAGTGTCCAGACCTGTTCCTCTATGGCCGTGCTAACAACACTGGTTATGTTCGGTTGCGGTATCCATGGAGGTAGGAATTGTATCTCACACCTGACTGAAGCTCCGCCTCATTTCAAGTTGTCCATTGGCGTGCGGTCTTCTAGCCGTTAACTCACCACTAGGCGACATTCTGTGATGACTCTATAGCTAGGGACTGGAACATTTCGCGCATTCAATGACCTGCAGGCTAGAATCCATTTGTCTTACGCATAATCAAGTCCCGTCTATTCGTCCATTGTCTGCTGCTCCACTGAGTAGCAGCTATCGATGGTGTTTTGGTAAAAGGTCGTAAGCCACATTGCAGTGTTTTAACTTAAATTTTTTTTCTTTAATAACTTATTAGTGCATATTTTTAGAAAATTTACATGTCATATCTTACGGTTGTGCGAATGAACAACGTAATTCGACAAGTTAATAGAGTGGTTAGTTTAAGCTTGAAAATATCTTATTTAAATTTAATCATATGTGGGTTACTATAGGTGATTCGGAATAAAGTGAACACTCAAAAAAGCCCTGATTAATTTTATTTCCTACCAGTTTATATATTTCCGCCGATGTAAACACAAATAATGCCATGTGCTTTTATTTACATAGGGTCGTGCAATGTTTACAACTACATTAAACTGCTCCGATAAATTTTAGCTACAATATCTACTCATTAAATGCACGGGGGCTGAATGTAAGATATAAATAAAGTAATCTTAGTTATAAATACCTGCGAGTTAATGTCTGGTTTCTGTCCAT
>PNEQ01108313.1:0-46183 GCA_003012365.1 Medauroidea extradentata
GGTTGGTGAGGGTCTCCCTTCGCAAGAAGTCGCCTCGGAAGCAATCGGTAGGACTCCCTTCGCAAGAAGTCGACTACCTGGGAGGGTTGAAGGTCTCCATTTGCAAGAAGTCCTTCGGGGAGGGTTTGAGAGACGGGAACTCAGAGGAGCTGCCAACGAACTCTGAAGAAACTGGGCGAGAGGCGCCCCTTATATACCCGAAGTTAGGGGATCTGGGAGGAAATAAGTCCCGTTAGGTGGGTGGTAAGATGGCGGCGCATGCGTGGCCGTCGGCTGTAGAGCAGGCGTGCCACCTCAACACTCACATATTTCTCACACAAAAATCTCTACTTCCACAAAATGAATACTTTAACCATCAGGTTCCACTCAAAAATAACGGTACCGTGAAAATAGTAATAATACGCAAGGATTAAATACATACAATTTCACTACACTCAATTTACATTTCAATATTTATGTTATTTACGTTTTTCTCAAGTTGCATGAAAGCATGGCCATCTTAAAGTTTGTTCGTTTGTTTACATACAGCGTGAAAACATTTATACAACAAAAAAACACGTGGTTTCCATTCTGGATTATTTTACAAAACAAGGTAACCTGTATAGACTAATATTTACATATAATAGGCATCGGAAAAATTACATACACACAATAGCGTTGTGCGGACCTGAGGGCAGCGTGCCTACTTAGGCCTAACCTCAAAAGGGACAAGCTCGGGGGGCGAGCGCAAAAGAATATAATAGAATCGGCGGAGCGTCAATGTTGTTGAACTGCAACCTCGTATGTCAGAATAGGCAAAAGTACCTACTTTAAAAACATAGTAATTACTTGTTGCCAAAATTATGTCATGACTTTATGTAAATGCGTATTATGGTACACAATTTATCGACCCGTGTGAAGCTAAATTGGATTAAAAATTAACTGTTTTTGCATAGTAATTGATAAACATTGTTCAGGAAAACATAAAGCGGAAAAAATCATCTTGAAAGTTTTTTCCCCTGCAAATACGAGAGCATGTGCATAGCTTGGCGGCATTCAGTTTGTAACCTAAATATGTTTTTGCTGTGCTATAATTTATCGTTTTTATTTAGTTATTTGTAACGTTACATTTAGGTCATGTTCTAACTGTATCAACAGTTGCATATTTAGTGTTCGCAAAATGTAGGAATGTAAATAATTTTTTAAAAGTGAAAATATGGCCTTATATGTTCTAATCTGTTGTGTTTGCCCAATTGGATCTGTTAATACAATTGCCAAAACATGTGACTGTGTGCTACCAGAAATCGCTTAGCATCCTGGAAGTATTAAAATCATGTTTTGTGTGTAAACATGCAGAAAATGACATTTATTGGTGATGTCTAACGAAGCACCTTAGTTTGTGTAATTTTTATCTACTGATAGGGTGAACTGTATTTTATGTTGATACAACGGCACCGTAGAATACATTAAATAATTTCTCTGTTAAGTTTATGTACTTTGGTGTACATTATGATCACAGTCAACACAAGAATAGTGCAATTTTTCAAATGTGACATTTTAGTATATTTACAGTAGGCTGTACACTGAATTTTTCATTGTTACAAAAATTGCAAACTTTGTAAATATTATTTAATTACGAGTATCACGTGATGTTACTGTAAATAAGTGTTTTTTTTTAATACCTAGCAGTTAAACATACACAGCACTTGAAATGCCGCAACTGATTTACGCCCAATTTTAATTATTTCGAAAATCTTACTGGTAGGACTCTTTGGAAGTAGGCATGTTTGCCGGAGTTTATTAGTAGCCTACTTGTTTATGCAGTAGTATCTTGTGTATATAATATGACAAATAATTTCTATACTTTGTAACGTTTCGTAACTGCATTATTAGAATTCAAATAACTAATCAAAATTTTGTTTTGTATTTCATATTACATACATTATGGTACCTATTTTCCTTAATACGTACAATTTTTTGGACTAAAATTTGGACTACACAGATATTTGGATTAGCTTGGCCCCATCGTACCGTATGTAAAAGAACTGTTAAGACTTTTTGTGGATATTGTACTATGTAAACAAACAATTTTGTGTTAAAAAAATTTTTAGTTTTAGTCAGTTTTTGTATTTTTATTTAAATTTAACTTTGTTGCAGATAGTACAGTGATTGAGTTGTTCTTACAAGCTAGGAAAATTTATTTTATTGTTGTTTGTTGAATTTTTTCAGTCAAAAAATGTATTCTTTCCCTCTTAAATTGAGTAAGTGAAAATATTTGTGTAGACTGGTGTATAAAATGTTATACTGTTGGGTTTTGTTTGTACTGTAGATTCTGATGAAGATTCCTCTGATGAAGATGACGATGATGAAGATGGCAGTGACAGCTCAGAGGAAAGTAGTGAAGAAGAAAGTGAAGAGGATAGTGATAGTGAAAATGAAACGGAAGAAGAGGGAAAAAATAACAAGGTTAAATGTGCATTTTGTAAAATTCAAACTTAAAATATTTGTATAGGCTAGTCACTGTAAGGTGAGCATTTGTAAAGACAATTTCATCTTGAATAACTACTATAAAATAGTTTTAACCAGGGCCTCAGATGTTAAAGTTCCAGAAATATTTTAATTGGATGATAAGAAAAAAGTAACGAGGGCTTCAAAAGTTATCTCTTTATTCCCAACCACCTGTACCAATAAACAAACTACGGGTTATAGCTGTGCAAAATGGTTTAGTTTTATGTTGAATGGTTGCTGGGATCTTGTTTTAATGGAGTTTGTTGTTCTGCTGTCAAAATTGAGAAAGTTTTGCTTTAATTTGCAAAGTATACATGGCTGCTAGCTTGAATATTGTGGAAATTGTAGTGTAGTGATTTCAGTTTACTAGTGCAAGTCAGAGAACAGAATTTACTCTAAACCTCAAATATTATAATATTCCTTCTTCAGCTATTTTTCATCTAGAATGTAAAAAAATTAATGTAACTAAATGTTAATTAGTATTGTAGCAGGATCATATGTATACTGTAACTAATTATTGTGATCTGGCATAAAATTACCCTATTGAAAAACTTAAGGGTGCTATCTGCCTTAGAGCTGTAGTGTCAGCAAGGGTAGGTATTTCAGTACAGTAGACTCCCAATTATCTGTAGGCGAATTATCCGATTTGTGGATTACCCGCGCAAAATATTTCACTTTAAATGTCAAAAAAAAAAAAAAAAGTTGAAAAATGTTTTTAAAAAAAAATTTGGTTATATATAAATACACGTATTTACTTGCATAATTTTAACCAACCTGTTATGCCCAGAACCGTATTTTAAAATGCTTCAAGAAGATTTAAGTCTTTCCCAGAAGGCAAAACAATTAGCGCCACACATGAATGGAGTAACGAGATTGCCTTGGCTTCGCGCATGAATTTACTAATGAAATTTTTGTCTTGGCTAAATAACATATCCGCAATTTTTTATTTGTATTTTTAGATTATAAGTGTATACCCCCTTACAATTAATGTGAAAAATCAAGAGTCTACTGTATTGAATTGATTCCTTATATTGCAGGGATGAATTTTACTTTTTTTCTTTGTTCTGAGATCTACGGAAGTGGATTATCGGCGGTTTTGGATTATCTGAGACATCGGCCCCCTCCATTAGTGTGGATAATTGAGAGTTGACTGTATACATGTATACATAGTGGTGCTCGGTCATTTTTAATGATACTGTTTTCATACAAAAATAATTTTCTGCGCTGAGAAGAGAATATTGCTGCAAATATAAAAATATACGCATAAAATAGTGAGGTTATACATTTGTGTTTTTTTTTTCCACACTGTATTTAAAGAAATGCCTCAAACATTCTGATAGCAGTAGCAGTGTTGTCCTCACCAAGATGAACAAAATAGTCAAGTAGCAGTAGACTATATTTATCCACACTCAATGGGACTTAGCCAAGTTCGGATAACAGAAAATTCTGAATAATAGATTATGTGAGCATATCGTATGTACTCGTATAATGTCCGCAGTAATTCAATAATTTTTTTAACCGGTAAAATGGGGTGCGGACATTATGGGGGGATTCCGAAAAAAAAATTTTGTGTAAAACATTTTAGAGTGTGCATTTATACGTATTTATTCATCTAAAGCATGTCATTTTTAAATATAGGCAAACATTTCTGGTGTGTGCGGAAAACAAAAATATTCTAGGCAATCCCTTTAATCCATGTATGTGCCATTGTACTAATTGCTGCAAATAAATTGTAAATGTACAGACGTATCCATATTTACTTGTCTATGGCATACCCTTTTATTCAAAAGTAAAGGAAAAGATTTCTGGGTTGCACATGAAACACGAGAAAAGGCAAGTGAATCTCGTAAATCCATTCACATGCAACATCCGTTAATCCATTCATGTGGGGAACATATGAAAAAGACAAGTGAGGATATTATGGAATTTTTTTAAAAAAATTAGTTTAAGACTAAAAAATATGGGTGCGGACATTATGCGAATAAATATGGTAACCTCAAAAGACATTATTTACAATTTAGTAATAACTTGCATGAACATAATAAGTGGTACTGTTATAAGACAACAAATGCATTGATTGGGTTAAATGCTATTCATATGGCAACACAAGTTTAAAAATTGTAATATGACAGATGAAACTAATTGTAAAACAAAACATAATTGCTGAAAAAGCACTTTTTTATAAACAATTACGCTTAGCTAAGGCAATTAACTGATGGTAAACATACAAACACGTACATAGTATATGAATTTTTTTTTTTTTGTGTCGTGGATGGTTGAATTTCAAACCAAATACTCATTTTGAAGTTTTGATGCACTTACACCGTCATCCTATTTCTGTAACACTTCATCCTTTAATTGAATAGTGGTCAACACAGTCCACACCAGGCACAAAAAAATATTATACATCTCGTGCAGTTGCGGGAGGCGGACTGCCCACAACTACTGCTGTGAATATGTAGCCATATGACAAGTAAAAATTGTTAATGTAGACAAGTGAAGCAAAATTTAATCAAATAAACAAAAAAAAAATTTTATTTGTAAGTGGCATTACTTAAGAGTTATAATATTTACTTAAATGTGTTAGAAACACATTCAGAACAATGTAACGTATAATTTATAGTGTTTATGGTAGTGAAAATATTTAATGATTTATTTTAAGCTTAGTGTATAAATGTAGCTAATGTGTACTCATTTAGCTGTATTTAATATTTTTCCCAGCAATTACGTGCAATTTTTATAGTTTGGTGGGACTAACTTTTATAATGTGTGTAGGTGATTGTCATGAACAACAAGATGATCCTGCTGAAAGATGCTAAGTCAAAGCCTGATGGAGAAAGTTCTGTTGAAGATTCAGCTTCTTCTGAAGACAGTGATGGGACATCTGAGGATGGCAGTGGTGAAGAATCATCAGAATCTTTTTCACAGAACAAGAAAAAACAACCGGTTAAATACAAATCGGAAACACCGCAAGCAAAGAGCAACTTGGATTTACTGCTAGAACTAGATGAAGGTACACAATAAAGTTAATTTACGTATATGTGAAAATTAGATACTGTAAATGGTTTAGTTCATTGTTTTACTTTTAAGGCAACAGTTTTCCTGTCAGCTCTAGTGTGTTTCTTCTGTTGTATATCCAGTACCACCCACCATTACACCTGTGATGACACCATCATTCGGTGGCTTCCTGACACCTGCTACACCTGTCAACTCATCTATGCCCATGAGTATACAGGTACAGCAGAATTTTGTTATATTTACTTATTGCTTGAATAGCTCGTTGATAAAATTTAATTTGAATAGCTAATTGATAATTTTTTACATATTGTTTTATCTATGAATTTTTCAAATTATTATTTTGTATATTTGTACAGCAATGAAATAGTGCTGAGTTGGTAAACTACTGTGCCTACAGTACTAATCTTACTATAAAAAAAATTGAAGTTTTAATTCAGAATGCATAAATAAATTTCTAGTAACCTAAAAGCTAGTAGTTCTAAAAAACCTCTAAAGACATTTCTGAAGGGACTCGTCCTTCTCTGTCACAGTTGATGTGATAGCTGTGCCAGCAGTGTGGCTGGCAGTGATTGGTGTAAGGTGAGTGTGGAGATCAGGAGTGGCCCCAGTTCCATCCCTCATAAATACTGATAGTTCTTGACTGAATAATGTAGTTCACGGGATGAAGTCCCCTGCGTCCAAAAGTGGCTGGTACGCTCACATTGCTACAACAAACAATATCGAGATTGATATACTGTACGTACGTGTTTTTGTTGGTGTGAAGGTAAGATTGTAGCGTGTACTACTGACAACGAGCGCTGTTAGTTCTCTTTGGTACTTCACTCCAAGCACCGTGTCCTTGGTTAGATAGCATGTTAACGAATGAGTTGTAAACGGTAACCATTTTCTAACCTCCTATAACAAAGATTTGAGTTTGCAATTGCAATGCAAAACATTTTTAATTTAATCAGGTTCTGTAAAAACTTTATATAGTTTCAGAGTAAATACTGTATTTCTGTTTCTTTTGGCAACAAAAGAGCAAGCAAAAATCATTCCATACTGAAATAAATTCTTAACTTAATTTTTTTGTTAGAATGTAAAAATAAATCTCCATGAACTAGGGAAAATATGCTGCTTATTTTCGGAGTAATGTGGTAATGTCTTGACCTTTGTTATGTTACCTTTATAGGCAGTCCCTGGCTGATGAACGTGCAGCCTTTTCCGAAACAGGATAATGGGCAGTCATTTTTCCCTCTCTCAGGTTTAGTCAGAATTGACTGACTAAACCTAAGACACCTAATACAATGGCTGCTCATACTCCTGTATAGTCTTTTAATAATTCCTCAGTCTCTCAGCTGTGCCCTTCTACCAATTTTTATCAAATAGGTCTAGTGTGACGCGTCCTGCGTCTGCTGTTGTTTGTTGTCACTGTTGTTGTGACGGTAGTGGGCGTTGAGGTTATGTGTTTTGCGCGCCCTGGATAGCTCAGTTTGTTAAAATTAATGGGGACGGAAACTATTATGGTGATTTTACAAATTAAACCCACAAAATAAGGCAACTGTTCGTTTATTTTCAATTTTTTGTTTTACAATTTCTGCTTTCTTAGTGATGACTCGACTGTTTGGTACCAAAACACAAACCAATGGTCAGATGTCCGGTGTTACCATGGCCGAACAAACGAAATAAATACGAAACACCCGTCCATTGCCTGAAACTTTAGCAATTTATATGCTATGCCATCCCACAGTATCTACCGCCACCTACATATAAGGTTTTATAAAGTTCAAAATAAAAGACGAAGAAAAACTCCAGAGGTACTAACGAAGCCTATTGCAACCTCTTCAGCGCTCCCAGGGCCAGCCCCGCTGCACCCTCGCGACCTGCAGACGTCTCTCCTACTCCGCCATCACTACCCGACGACTGTCTCGGGCCAACGCCCGGCACCAACTGCTCCCTCACGGCAACGGACATGGTAACAAATAGCGCACATCGGCGGAGTGATACAACAGACTACAATTCTCCCAAAAGCAGTAAAATGACCCTTAATCATATAAAAAAGGATTCCAAAATTTAAATATGTAGTTTTTAAATTGAAATAAAATTATTTATCCACACAAATATAATAATTGGGGACAAAAGGTGCACAACAGTGGAACTACTTTCGCGACGCAACACCTTAAGCAACCCCCTGTGATGGCTGACCTACGTGCGTCAATAACCTACGTCATGGAGAGAATTTCATGAAGCAAGCGATCAACCACAACGTCGGCGCCAGAAATCCTACAGCCTGGAGAAGCTTGCAACACCTGAAGTTACTCACTTCACCAGGGAAAATTTAATAATATGGTAAAATTGCCAAAACTCAAAAATTAGTCAAAATACAAGAAAAAGTTATATCAACAAAAAATAATTAAACTTTACTGTGGTCAATTTGAAACCAAACAAGCCAGGAAAATAATCAAATGACTACTTTAAAATTCCTTGACTGTATTTTAATACTTAAATTTTGAAAAGATGACTTTAAATTAATATGTCCCCAATTACTAAGTTATTGAATTCTGTTGTATCATACCGGACACCAGACAAACTCACCCTGAAAATGGCATATAGCCTGTTATGAAAGATTTACATTTAAATTTAAATATAAAAAACAAAAATACATTATGAAGATTTAACCAAGATGGGGAAGTGGCTGACCACTTCACACTAGTGACAGTGCCATACTCTGGTTTGCTCTTCATCTTATTAAAGATAGAAGAGGGAATATATACAAAGTATTTTAGTAAGAACTCAAAATTAACGAAAGTGGAGAACATGAATGCATTGTGTGCCATTTAGTGCCATTAAATACTACATAAGATGTGAGTAGGAGTAAGTGAAGAAATTTTGGTCAACCCTTAACTGTGAACTTTGAAGCGCTGGAAAGGGAAGACGTGAGGTGATTAAAGACCAGTGCCGAAATGAAAAACCAAGAAAATTGGGTATTTTAGAGGAAACGTGCCAATCAATTGGATTGTCTACCCCGATTCCCATGTGTAAAAATCCATGTCTACTCCACTGGGAATTTAAGAGGATCTCCTTGGCGAATTGTGGTTAAAAATTTATAGGGCATGAAAGTAGACAGCCATGGGAGATCACATTACTATTATATGATCCACGGCCCCAGAGCTTTGAGAATCCCACCTACCCTTCCTCTGTTGGCCCAGGTGTGGTGGCGAACAGGAGGAAGTTTGACACTAATGTTAACCATGTTGCTATTCTCCTCACCTCATAGGTCATTAACTTTTAACCTGCTGCGACACAAAAATTTACGATAATAATTCTTGTGTGTAAATGTGATGTGTCAGCTTTGACTGCTGAGGCTAGAGATGCTGTTCACCTTCATATCCTCGTCTTTCCTGTGATGACTTCTGACAGTGGCAGACGTTAGATTGTTTTGGTTATCTTCCTTGCACACTTCTGTTACCAAGATCCTCTGAACCTTTTACTTCCTGCCCGATGGCGGGGCATGGAAGAATCAAAAATTAATGACAGGCAAAGAAAGTGTGTGTGATGATAATTAGCCAATGTGAGCAATCTACCTATACTGTAAATACTTGTTTTTTGAACTTCGAGTGACATTAGTTAGGAATCTAGATGAAGAGGAGTTGAACTCTGCCTGTTACTGCAGGGTTACTACACTGTTATGGAAACCTCTTTGGTCATTAACTACCACTGAAGTCCGCTTCAATGAACGCCAGAGAGGCACCTACGAACTGCCAGTAATATGCTGTTATTTTGCAGTTGGGGGTATACGACCCAACATGGCAGTCTGTCCAAGCAGCTGTACATGCTGACTAACCTAGTCAAACTTTAGTTAAAACTCCAGGAATTCCTGCAAGAGCTGAAGTCACCATTTGTGCCTTGGGTGATAGAGATAGGCCTTGAAGAAGCACTGCAGAATGTACACAGATTGGTAGCAGGACGCTAGAATTAAAAGAGAAATAAGTAAGCAGTGCAAAATGGTTGTGCGACCAAATGGTTTATTGGCAACAAAAGTGAACCATCCTTGTTTTGCTGACTGATGGTGCCCCGCTTCCTCAAGGCTATATGGGTGAGGGTGGTCCACAGGCGAGGCACCGTTGATTTGGCTAGCTGTAGGGAGAGAGCTTAAGAGACTCCTCCTGTGTATTGATGAAAAGCCTAGCGTGTCCAGGTAGAGTGGTGTCCCTTGTGTAGGGCCTGCGCTGGATGCTTTTGTGCTAGCAGAGGAAGGGGGTTTCAGAATTCTTTATATGGGTAAGGTCGATGTCCACTCACCTTATTAAAATAGCTTTCTGAGCAGCCTTCTCTTATCGTCAGATATGGGTGTGACCCGCTTGGGCATTCGGCGGTCCTCTGCGATGATCTCCTGGATCCGCTGGTGCAGGAGAACAGGTCTAGGGGGAGTCTTGATAGGACTCAGTAACTGAATCTGATGGCGCTGGATCTCTCTAAGTAAGAATTTTGCTGAACCGCACTTGTTTGCGGGTTCGGGCCTGAGGGGCCGAAAGCTGTTTATATTGAGCGCTGAGCTCAGGCAGGGTAGGCTCAGGGCCTGGTAGCTTCTGAAGCTCCGGAATTAGACCGGCAGGATATGTGTCCTTCTTGGCGACTAACTGTTGTCGCGCCTTAGCGGCTTGCTGTCGCGGGCTCAATATCTCCTCCTGAGATGAGCGGGTCTCCAATTCAGACATTTAATTTAGAAAATAAAAGAATAAATTGCGTTTCACTGATTATATTGTTGACTCGTTCAAAGTACACAAGTTCACAAAACACTTTACAACTCTTCCTGATCTCAAATCTTTGTACACACTTTTACAGAATTTACAACTGGCTTATACTTCTCTCACACTTTGCTACTGAAATATTATACTACTGATTTATCACTGGCACTCTGCCACGTGGATTGACTGCTTCGCGGGAGCCTCCGACTACTGACTTCCGCTTTCCGGCGGATACCGCTGGCGCGCCTCGTGGTGGCCGATAGAGCTACGCAAGTGGGTGCGTTCCCAAAGCTACCGCGCGCTAGAGTGACCGACTCGCTACGTCGTTTCTAGGCACTCGGGAGGTAGAACAGGTTTGGGTAGGAGGGCTTAGGTGGCAGTTTCCCGCCACAACCCGTGAGGAAGGAGCGAGGGCTTAGGTGGCAGTTTCCCGCCACAACCCGTGAGGAAGGAGCGAGGGCTTGGGTGGCAGTTTCCCGCCACAACCCCGGATAGGTGGTTAGTTGAGGGTAAGAGGGTAGGAGGGCTTAGGTGGCAGTTTCCCGCCACAACCCGTAAGGTAAGGGGAGAGTGCCTAGAGAACTCGGTAGGAGCCGAGCCCTAGGAAACACTGATTTCTGGATGGCGAGAGGCGCCTTATACACCCGTCCGAGGGGGTGGAAGTCCCGTTAGGCGGGTGGGTTCAAAATGGCCGCTCGGCCGCTTGGGCTGTCTGCTCTGCAGGGTTACCAATACTAAAAAACATAATTTCGCTCGCCTCATAAACACAACATACTCACTACTCAAATATTCTTACGTGTTGCCGTTTAAACCCTTTTTAAATAACAATAATACATTTTAGACACTTTAATTAATATTATTTACATCAAATATTATCTCGTGCATAGTTTATCTTATTTCATCAAAGTCCGTGCATGTAGTTTTTGGCATCATGGCCGTGACTGTAAACAAATAAATATTACGTGAAATGTTTTTCAGGTACGTGAGTCTTTCTTTACACACACAAATTATTACAATAAAATAGTATTTGATTCCTAACAAGTTCAAACAGCGTAACATTATGTACATATTCAGAAATCGGCAACACGTGGTTACGTTTTAGGCCTAACCTACATATACAATACAAGTCAGCTTAGAAAGGGAGGCGAGCTTTAGTATGGATATTATTGACGCAGTGGCGATGCGTCAATCCCCCCCGGACGGAAAAGCGAGGCTCCCGAAAAAAAAATCAATCGCTAATCCTTAACTAGGAAGAGAAAGACACAAGGCGCCGGGCATACCTCAGGCATTAATGCTTTATTGCCCGGCTATCTGTACAAAAGGAAAGCAAGGTAAGTGAACTTCACAATCTCTCTCTTAAGATGCTAAAGTTACTGGGTACAAGTCCATCTCTCTCTCGAGATTTAAGGGTGTGTTCTGGTTGGTTGACTCACCCTGGAGTTGTTTGGAGGCCACAGGTACGGACGTGGTTTCTTTAAGCGCAAGGGGGTCTCCTTGTAGCGTCCCTGCTGCTGTATGGGGTCCCCTCGGCAAGTCCGCCAAAGAGGGGTGCGGTCTCTGGAATCCGGCGGGTAGCTCTTGGCGACTGCGTCAGGTGGAGGTAGGGCGTGTGCCCCTAGGTTGGCTAAAGTGGCGCCGGCGGCGCTCTGGTTGCGTGGCTGGAGGCTATGGCGACTATGGCTCGCCTATTCGCAGGTCGGGGGTCCACTGGTCCTGGCTTGGTGGCCCTCGTTTGGTGATGGTGCTTCGGCTGTAGCACCGTACTGGACGTTTGCCTCTCGTGCGTTGGAGGTGGTTAGGCAGAAGGGAGTCTTGGTGAGACTAGGGCCGGACGGCCCGTGCTGCCTGGTTTCTCTGGGTGTGCGGCCGTCTTCACGGTTAGTGAGGAGTTTAGGCTGCAGTCTGGGGGCTGCTTCCCCCTGGTTCCCCGGGTGGGGTGGTGTCTGCTCTTCAGGCTGCTGGAGGTCGTTCGGGTTGCACCCTGTGTTGTCAGCCTGGGAGATTCTGGGTAGTTTCCGCCTGGAAGCTGTGTTGTCATCTTGCTCTAAGAAGGTGTGATCCCTCCAAGGATCGGTTGGTTGGGATGGACACGACCGTGTCTGTTGCTGGGGCAGAATTGTCTGCTGGGATAAAGGATTGGCGGCAGCTTTGAGGTCTGACCTGTAGACTTTCTTGAGTGTGCCGGCCGTGTTTTGGACCCAGTAGACTTGTCCTCTGCGCTGTGCAATTTGGTAAGGGCCTTCCCACCTGGGGACTAGCCCGGCATGGAAGTGTTGGCGTCGATTGGAGAGGGGGTGCGTCCGCAACCAGACAGTCTGTCCCTCTTGTAGCGTGTGACGGCCTGTTTGTTCTTCTGGGGCTGGGTACTTTTGCTTGATGTAGGCCATCTGTTTCTTATTGGCTTGGCGGGTGCGTGAGGCGGCTGCTTGCTGCACTTCCTGGATAGTTGGGGCCTGGGCAGTGGGTTTCCTCCATTTCCATTCTCCAGGTCGTGGGAGGTTGGCTCCTAGCAGCAGCTCACTCGGGGAAGCCTTAAGAGCTTCGTTGGTGCGGGTGCGAAGATGGTACAAGATTGCTGGTAGAGCTTTATCCCAGTGACGGTGGTCTCGCTGTGTATGGAGGCGTATACCTTTCTTCAGCTCCTGGTTACGGCACTCTGTTGGGTTGGCTTGCAGGAGATAGGTGGGTGTGGTCCAGCATTCCACTTCCCATCGCGCACAGGCTGTAGCCCACTGGTTGCTTGTGAATTGTGGACCATTGTCGGACAGGATACTTTTGGGGTAGCTCCAGCGTGAAAATACATCGCTTTCCATTCGGCTGATGATCACTCCTGCGTCTGTGCGGGTGAGTGGGAAGGCTTCGACCCATCGAGAGAAGAGGTCGGTGACGACGAGAAGGGGGGTTTTGCCCGACGTGCTTCTTGGGTAAGGGCCCATGAGGTCCAGGGCAATTTGCTCCCATGGTCTTGCTGGTCTCCTTGGGGTCCCTTTTGGTTGGTAAGTGGCACTTGGCTTGAGGGTGGCGCAGGTCTGACAGCGAGAGACGTACGTCGGGATGTCTCTCGAGCTTCCTCGCCATGCGTAACGTCTGTGGATCTGGGTCATCGTCTTGTTAGCTCCTGGGTGTCCGGCTAACTCATGGTCATGAAAGTAGTGGCAGAGTGATAGCCGGAGTGAATGTGGGACCCAGAGCTTCCAATCACTGGCGTGGCTTGGCTTGATCCAGACGTACCCTTGGTCTTCTTTGTAGAGTCCGGAGCGGCTGGAGAGCAGTTGGCGGACTTCGGGGTCATTCTGTTGTTCTGCCAGGAAGGTATCGAAGTTGTTGTTGAAGGCGATCTTCTAGAGCTTGTAGGTTGCCGAACTGGTACTTGCAAGGGGTAGTTCTGGTGGCAGCACATTCTCCCAGTTATGAAGACTCGTGGTTTCATTGGTGGGTTCTGGATACCTAGAGAGAGCATCTGGCAGCTGGTTATTTCGCCCAGGGCAATGTTGAATTTCGAAGCTAAACTCTTGGAGGAGCAGGATCCACCGCGAGAGTTTGGACTTCTTGGCGCTGGTGGTCTGTAACCATTTGAGGGCTCTGTTGTCAGTTCGTAGTATGAACGGACGGTCTTCCAACAGGTGGCGGTACTTCCAGATGGCCCAAACTATTTCCAGGCACTCTTGTTCATGGGTGTCGTAGCGTTGCTCTGTGGGGCTGAGCTGTGTGCTGGCGAACCCGGTGACCTTCCTATTCTTGTCAGGGGTCTCCTGGAACAGGATGGCGCCCAATCCGGTCTGGCTGGCGTCTGTCTGGAGTATCAAGGGTGTTTGAAGATCTGGTCGGTGCAGCATAGGTAGCTCTTGGTATTGGGCCTTGAGGGTCTGGAAGTTCTTGACTTCGGTTGCACCCCATGTCCAGTGCTTTAGTTTGCTAGATAGCAGTTTGGTCAATGGCTCTATGTAGTGGGATATCTTGGGAGTGAAGTCGCGCAGCCAGTTACAAAGTCCCAGGAACTGGCGTAACTGCTTGCGGTTCCCTGGAGATTCGGCACTCAGGATCTGGTGAACCTTCTGGGCTTGAGGTCGGTTTCCTTCGGGGGTGGTGACGTGGGCAAGATATTCAATGGTGGTCTTCCCGAAGTGGCATTTACTGAGGCGAGCAGTCAGTCCATGGATTTGAAGTCGTTCCAGCACTTGATGAAGGTGAGTCTGGTGTTGCTCCCAGTCGGAGGAGAAAATTATGATGTCGTCCAGGTAAGCAATACAGAAGTGTCCCAGGTAGTCGGCCAGCACTGTGTTCATCAGTCTCTGGTAAGTGGCTGGGGCATTCTTGAGCCCGAAAGGCATGGCGCGAAACTGGTACTGGTGTCCTTCTAGAGTGGTGAATGCAGTGTATGGGCGTGCTTCTGGTCAGACAGGAACTTGCCAATACCCACTATGCATGTCAAGGGTTGAGAATATTTTGGCTTCGCCTAGACTTCTGAGGGTGTTGGGTATGTTGATGGCTGGAGGGGCGACTGGAAGAGTGACTCTGTTCAATTAAGAATAATCGATGCAGAAACGGGTGTCTCCATCCTTCTTCTTCACCAGGACTATGCGAGAATTGTAGGGCGAGTTGGCTGGCTCGATAATGCGTTGCTGTAGCATGGCCCCTACTTTCTCGCGGATGATGGCTTGCTTGCCGGTGGTCGGGATACTGGGCTTGCAGAAGATCGGCTTGTGGTCGGACAGCTGAATGTCGAGCTCACTGGCTCTGTTGTGCTTCAAGACTCCTCCTGCTTGGAATATAGGGGTATATTGGTTGAGGAGGATCAATAGCTGGTCCAGGTGTGGCTTGTCGAGCTGCGACTGTACGTCCTCGGCCGTGATGTCCTGCATGGGCGGCTCGGAAGGTGGTGTGTCCCAGTGGAAGGTGTGTCGTCGCGTCTTCCCTAGGTACACCTTTTTGTTGCCACAGTCAATGATGCATTGTTCGTTCGTTAACCAAGGCTGACCCAGAATCATTTCTTCATCCAGTTCCTTGGCCACGAAGAACTTGGTGTCGCTCGTCCCGGCGATCTTGGTGAGGGGTAGGTCGACTTCTCCTTCTACTGGTAGGTACTCTTGCTGACGAGCTAACTGAACAGTGAGCTTCGTAGGCTTTATGGTGCTCATTATGTCGGGAGTCAAGACTTGGGCCTGCACGAAATTGGCCGTGGCAGCGGTATCCAGTGTGGCCAATACTCCTGCCTGGGCGGTCTGCACCCATAGGCGAGGAAGGCAATGCGGTTGGGTAGTGGCTCTCAGGCCGTAGACCCCTTGTTGGGGTGTGCCGGGTTGGCGGGTCGGGTTTGGTTCCCGGCTACACCGTTTCCCGATTGCTCTGGACGTTGGTTCCGCTCTTGGTTGGCCCGATGTTGTGCCTGCTGGGCGCGGTATACTTCACAATCTCTGTGAAAATGGTATGAGGGGCAGTACCAACAGCGTGGTAATGCGGGCTGTGAAGGCGGCAGCTTCGTCTTCTCAGGTGGAGGTCTCTGGCTCATTAGCTTCACTGGTGCATAGTGACTTGAAGACTGTCGAGGCGTCGGGTGATCTAGTTCCAAGGCTTTGGTGCGCTCAATCAATTCTTCTACTGTCATGGGTTTCGGGTTGCGCAGGAAAGACCTGAAGGCTGGTTGCATCATCTCCAGGATGACTGGAATGCTGGCTTCTTCCTGGCTGTTTGGATGAACTGTGTCGTACATCTGGGCCTTGCATCTGATGAAGGTCTCGGCATCTTCACCTGGCTTCTGGGGGACACTGTATAAGTCTCGGGTGAGTCGGTTGATTACCTCGGCTCCAGAGAATCGTGAAGTGAGCCTGTCTCAGAACTGGACCCAGATACTCACGTATTCGCCGTAAGGGCCCCCCAGGTAGCGGCGTCGCCCTTTAGCTGGGGGTGAACATACTGTACCCAGTGTTTTTGCGGCATGTGGCTTGTTTTCAACTCTCCCTCACACTCTCGGAGGAAGGCGTCAGGGCTCTCATGGGGCTTTCCTGCGAACTGAGGCAGCATTGGTGGCCCCACACTTTTCTTCTCTGCAGGTGAATGGAGGTATGGGCTTCTTTAGCGGCGGCAATCCTGCAGATTCTACACCGGAATGACAGCCCCTGGAAATCACGTGGCTTGTCCGTCCACACAAGGCACGTGTAGTGGTAGATCAGGGGACAAGTGATGCATTGCACTTGGTACGCTCCGAGGCACTGACATTGCGGATGCGTACACCTCTTCTGTGTGTCGCGGCACACTGTGCATCTATATTCTAGGCCGTCCATGTTCTTGGGGGTGTCCTCCCATCCAAGACGCAAATGGTGATATTCCAACCCGCAGTGGGCGCATGTTACTCGGTGGATCCCTGCTTGTGGGCAGTCCTTGGCAGCGCAAGGCTGGGTAGGCATCTCAGTAGGTTCTGTGTCGGAATCCATTGCAGCTGGATGTCTTGGGCGCCACGGAGTTTGAAGTTGACCCCGAACTTTCTTGGTACTTCTCAGGAGGATAGTGCGCGAGGTTTGGCCCTATTAACTCTCGTCGATCTTCGTGGCCCCACGTTGGGCGCCACAGAAAAACTTCTTGCCCCGCTTCCTCAAGGCTATATGGGTGAGGGTGGTCCACAGGCGAGGCACCGTTGATTTGGCTAGCTGTAGGGAGAGAGCTTAAGAGACTCCTCCTGTGGATTGATGAAAAGCCTAGCGTGTCCAGGGAGAGTGGTGTCCCTTATGTAGGGCCTACACTGGATGCTTTTGTGCGAGCAGAGGAAGGGGGTTTCAGAATTCTTTATATGGGTAAGGTCGATGTCCACTCACCTTATTAAAATAGCTTTCTGAGCAGCCTTCTCTTATCGTCAGATATGGGTGTGACCCGCTTGGGCATTCGGCGGTCCTCTGCGATGATCTCCTGGATCCGCTGGTGCAGAAGAACAGGCCTAGGGGGAGTCTTGATAGGACTCAGTAACTGGATCTGACGGCGCTAGATCTCTCTAAGAATTTTGCTGAACCGCACTTGTTTGCGGGTTCGGGCCTGAGGGGCCGAAAGCTGTTTATATTGAGCGCTGAGCTCAGGCAGGGTAGGCTCAGGGCCTGGTAGCTTCTGAAGCTCCGGAATTAGACCGGCAGGATATGTGTCCTTCTTGGCGACTAACTTTTGTTGCTCCTTAGCGGCTTGCTGTCGCGGGCTCAATATCTCCTCCTGAGATGAGCGGGTCTCCAATTCAGACATTTAATTTAGAAAATAAAAGAATAAATTCCGTTTTACTGATTATATTGTTGACTCGTTCAAAGTACACAAGTTCACAAAACACTTTACAACTCTTCCTGATCTCAAATCTGTATACACACTTTTACAGAATTTACAACTGGCTTATACTTCTCTCACACTTTGCTACTGAAATATTATACTACTGATTTATCACTGGCACTCTGCCACTTGGATTGACTGCTTCGCGGGAGCCTCATCCAGAATGTACGTATACCTCCTTGACTTGGCAGCGTCATCTGTAGAATACTTAAATGTTGCGAACAATCACTAAGTGTACTAGAGTGTTAAAATAGGTTATGCCAAACTCATTAAGCCAAAAAAATCTCTGAGGCCCGTAGGCCATGCATTTACCCTTACATACCACTCTGAACAAGCGGTAAACGAGGGAGAATGGAGGAGTAACCACACTTTATGCATGCCAGGGCTGTGTACTTGAGACCTGACGAGGGAAGACATAGGTAGCGAAGAAGGGGGTTCCCCTCAGGATGTGTAGTCTAACTGGCAGGCAAACATATGGGGTGCCAAAGCGGTATCGCTGGTTGCATACTGGCAGGCATAGTAGCTGTGCATACTGGAACATAAACTGTAGTTTAATTCTCTCTCATGTCTCGTAGTAGTACTCATAGTTAGCATCTCTGGTTGCAACTTGGTGAGCCAGTGCACAAAGACAGTTCTGGTCAAGGTGGTTCTAATACGTAGAATTATTTGACACTGCAGTGTTTCAAACTGTGCGTTTACGTGGCCTTATGTGTATGTATGATAATTTTATAGGTTATTGTAACTACTCGTTTCTGCAACATCACATAATCTGCTCAAAATTTGTTTTCCTCCGTAAATAGATTTGCAGATAATTTTTAGTTCACAGCCTCTCAGTTACACATCCACGACTAGCTCAGCGTCCCATCTTTTAAATATAAACGGCGTGGGTTCCGACAATGCAACGAGAAGTGAAATACTGTAGAAAATTTTGGGGTTGTTAACTAGAGTTGTAACATTACGGACTCAATACATCAATTTCAAAATTGACTGCCGGCGTCGCCTGTTAGTGGTGCCGCTCTGCAGCCATTGCAGGAATCAATTTTAAAAATATTATTACATTTTTCGCAATAAGCGCAACATTTTAAATGGTAGTATTTGCAATTAACTCTTAGTATTAACAATTTTCACACAAATTTTACATTTATATTAAGTAATAATTTTGTTACTGATTAAAAGAAACATTAAATTCTAAATTGATACTGCCAATCAGAAATATCTGTTATTGTATTGGTTGCAAATATGGCACCAACACATATTGAAAATTAACAAACATAGAATAATTTTTAAATTATAAATAAAAATTTTATAATAGATTGCAGGCTTCCGTGGCCGTTGTCTGCATTTTCTTGGCTTGTGGGTGTGAGCCGCGTCTGGAGATTGTCTTGCGACGTTTCGGCAGTCTTTGCAGCTGTCATCATCAGGTAATCGGAGTCGGAGACCAACTGGCAGATGCAATTTTTTTTTTCTGGCGAGCCCCCAAATCCCGCTACGCCAGCGTGTACCCCGTCTCAGTCTATGGGTACTCCGGCATGCATTAGTAACTAGTTATATCGCAAGGAGGGATTGAGTTGCGTCTCAAGGCTAAGCCTTATACGCCTTAGGTAACGTGCAGGTATTAGGAGGTCGCGGGCCTCGTGGGCTGAGCAGGGTTGTCTGGAGGCATGGCTGCGATTGTGGCCATGCACTCACCCCCGAAAAGAGCAAGAGATAGATAAGGGCACAGAAAAACCAGTACAAATAGAGTAGGGTACTGGGAAAAGCTGTGCGACAGGGCGCGCAGGGAATAAACCACAATAATTAATGTTAGGTCATGGAGAAAGTAGGATATTTAGTTAACAATTCGTTTCCGAATTTGTTAAGAAAGATATGTGTCGGGGAATTGTGACGTCTCATTGGCTGGCGGCCACAGCCAATGAGAAGAGGGCGCTGCTCAGAGAGCTTTGTGCTAGGAGCCTGAGCGCTCCTAGCGGCCATCGCCACACTCCCGAGCGCAAGCAAGCTCACGCTCTGCAGTGTCGGCAACAGGAATAATTTTCGGTTTGTCGGCCATGGCCAGAGACCACCCCAGGCTGAGTGACTCGTCTGTTCGCCGTCGCCATCTTCCTTCTTCAGTGTTGGCAGCTGTACCTTTCATGTCAGGGTGGAGGGAGGGGCACCACTCCCTGTAGCACCTCCAAAATCTTCGGGCTGGTTTTAGGCGCGCCATCCCGAAGCTACCGCTGCTAACCAGGCAGGGCCCTGACAAGGGCTTAGCCACCTCGACGTCCAAATTCCGACGCATTTCAGTTCCCGACGCAAGCAGCTCTCCACTGCCTGCAAGTTCCAGACGGCGGTTCGTTTCACTTCACATTTTTTCAGCACCTCGGTCCCCCGCCGCCCTTCTCCGACAGACAGCTTCCTGTTGCTTGCCAATCTTCTTACGAGTCACTCAGCCTGCCGCACCGACGCCCCGACAGCGCAAGCGCTGGCTAGTTGGTCCACGAGCTGGTATTTGAATATTCCCAGGAACACCATAGCATGGTGCTCCCATATCCGCCACCCATGGGACGCGCTCTATAGCAGATGGTCGCTGCCTTCCCTTCCATGTGAGCACATCACCCTTCACGAGCTATCGTGTGCTGACTCGCACCTGGTTGGCTGGCCAATCTTGGTGAGTCTGTCGTGACTGCCCTCTGGTAGCTTGATTTCGCATCATCCACAGATAAATGTGACCATATTTTGCTTAGTCGATATCCATCTTCCCTGTTGACGTTGTTAGGGTGTTTTATTATCTCTATTGCCCTGTCACGGTTTTCTGACGATAATTACTGATGTTGGTTATTACAATCTCCAGATGCGGCTCACACCCACAAGCCAAAAAATTTAAATCATTTTTAACATTTTTACGAAAAATTTTCTTCTCACTGTTATAATGAAATTATTTTTATATTACCATATTAAATTTTATTTTAAATAAAACTAGTTCACTGTTACCTACTGAAAATTAATTACTTTAAATCTTATTAAATTGCCACTGACATGCTGTATTACAATTAGTGCTTACTCAGAACTCTTATATTCCGTTGTTGGGAAGACCACCAAGCCTACATTATCAGTGGCAACAAAAATGTATTAAGCACACATACTGTAGATTATTAACATGTAAAAATGAAACTAGGGCCAACCATGGGCCACGCTACAACCACTAAACATACACAGGCAGTTCTACCATGTGTCTAGGTGTATATAGCTAATATTTTGTTCATACAATAAAGGTACATACAGCTGTACTGAATTTTATCTTTTTGTGAAAATTTTATTTCAGTTGTTTCATGTCTGCCTAAAAATAAATCTATGTACGTAAATTTTTTTGTTTTTTGTTTTGGTATTATGCTTTACTAGGAAATGTGGTATGTGTGGTCTTCAAACATTAATGGAGAATCAAATTCCAGGTGACTAGTGCCAGCTACGTTCCTCTGACAGTCAAGGAATTAGTTAATAAAATATCTGGCAGAGGTCTGAGTGTGTCATCAAGATTCACAAGATCAACTCACTTGTTCTCACCCACCATGGTCTCCATAGAGCTGACATTCACTAACCACAGTTCTCAAGACATCACAGACATAAGGACAGGGAACAAGGTAATTCATTGTATATATACTGGTATGTGTCTGTTATTTCTTATAGGTCTACAGCCCTAGGTTGACATTTCGTTGAATTTTAACTGCAACCTTGCATATGTGAGCATCATTTCATAACAGTATGTTGACTTACGATATGATAATAGCAAATTATTTTCAGGTAATTTTTATATGATATGGTATGTAAGACCTATAAAAATTCACAAATCGTGGTAAATGTGATTCTTGAAAATTTAACTTAAAATGCTATTAACTGGCAAAAGTTCAGTGCAAAATGCAGCAAAGGTATAACTAAATACCGTTGTTGAAATTTATTTTGAAATATGTAGGTTCATTATGAATAGAATAACTAATTTTTCAGAGTGTATACTTTGTAACGGAACTATGTAGCTTTACTTTTGCAAAGTAGATAACCTACTGGTATTCATATTCAGAAATTTATGTTAACGAAAATTCCAGTATTTGCTACAACTTAATGTTGTAAATTCAGGAGATTTTTTACGGCAGCATAACAGATAAAATTTATGTATATGATAATATATTTTGCCATTGCTGTTCCATTGACTAAAATACATGTCACTTAATATGTCAGAACCATGACAGTGTGTACTATAAAATGGTGTCAATGTAGTTAATAGAGCATTAATGGTGCAGTGGACAAATGTTACCTTTCCGTTGCAGAGCTACAAGATTATCTTGTAGTTTACGGCATCAATGGCCGGTGAATGTTTTATCAACACAGCTGCATGTTGTAATGCAGGTGTTAAATGTGAATAAGATATATACTAGCAGTGTGCAACAAAAGTTTTAAGTTTCATGCATAAAAACCACAGATTGACAGTGTCATGTAGGGTGGTTTGAATGAAAAATTTCTGTCTAGCCAATATACACTGTGAAAAGTGGTAAAAAAAAATGTGAATTGACAATAAGTGCTCTTCTGAAAATATTACGTACATGTACTTTGCCCATAGGAGGTGTACCTACCGTAAGATGGGGTGACTCGGGACGTGGGGTGACTTGGGACATATTTGCACAATATTTATTTTTTATGTGAGTAAACTGGGAATGAATACTAATTTAATTTTGTGTATACATTCATAATTTGATGTATATCTCCCGTAAATTTCTTTCCTCAGTACTGTCATATACGAGGAAAATATTATTTTAAAATGATCCAAGTCACCCACAAGTCCTGAGTCACCCCATATTACGGTGTTCTACAAGAAAAGAAACTTTCCGTAAAATTAAGTTTGTACAGAAACTTGTGCGTACTATCTTTAGTTTAGAACCCTTACAATGAACTTTTCATGTGTTAACGGAATTGTATATAATAAAGCAGTGCTCCAGAGGATTACTATCATATAGTAGGAGAAAAGGAAGATGGAAATGTGACAATGTGAATAACAAGCACTTAACTACATACTGTGCATGAATGTTGCAACTGTCAAGAAAAAATAGGAAAGTATTGCAGAAAATTTAACAGAAAGTTGTCACAGACTTTTTAAGTAATCTATATATTTTATGACCAGGTGTTACTGGAATGTGACTATTTCAACACACACTATTTAACTGAATCGTACTTACTTCTACAAAACAGTATTTTCTGTTGCTACTCAGCAAAGGAAGGAACTACCTACGGTATACAAAACATATCAGCTTCAATGGATGTTGAGATAGAGAAATGCTAATTTTACAAAATATACACATTAATTTACAAAAAAAAAAAATACTAATTATGCAAAAAATTAAGTGTTTTTATTAATTAATTTATTTATTTATAAATAATACCACTTTACAAATTCATAGCTACTGATTTTACAAAGAAAGAAAAATAGTATTAGCAACATTTCCTACTTCAAAATACAGTATATGTTGTCCTGCCTTCACTGTGTTGCGTTGGTATTGGTTATGACTGCTAGGTAGGAAGGCAATTCATAACTCTAGAAGGTTTTGTTGGTGAGAGCATGAGAAGGTAGAGTGGCTCTTCTAGAGCTAACCTTGACCCAGTGAGTGACTGCTGAGTGAACCATCAAGGAAGAACTCCAGTGCAAGCACAGGGAGTCAATCTTTACATAAATAGAGGGAAGGCTTATGTCACTCGCCTCACTGATTATTATAGGTTGGAACACAGGGTAGTTTGACGAAAGGTGACAAGAGATAAATTAAGTTTCATGGGATGTATTCAAGCATAGAACAGGTTGATACACTTGATCCAGACATGGGTTTACATCACTTTCAACATTTGTTTCATGAGGTTACAATTTGTCTTATGTCATACACAATTTGGTACAGGTAGATGCAACAAGGTTCAAACGACATTGATACAAAGATACAACAAGATGACTGCAAGGCATATGCTGAAGAGTACAACTAATTTGTTAGGGCACTTCAGGCCATGACAATACTGGGGCGCAAGTTAGACCTCGCTCGTGGCCGAGGTGATCACTCTTGATCCCTGAGAAGTTAGGACAATCTATGGCCTCTCTGAATGATTGGCTCTGCGGGCCGACAACTTACTGGCAACATGACTTGATTGTATAGCGGTCACCCTTGATCCCTAAGAAGGCTACAACATTTCTATGGCCTCTTTGCATGATATGGCTCTACGGGCCGACAACTGACTGACAACACAAGGTTACATGGTGATCACTCTTGATCCTTGAAATGGCTACTACATAGCTATGTCCTTCTGAATGATCAAATATGTCTTAAATGAATCCTACATATAATTAAGTAGTTTTAGATTCCTCAAATAATATTAACCAGTTAAATAGATTGTACTTAGTGAATATCTGAAACAAAGTTACAATCGTTGGTTTCAAGCCATATGGCATAAACAGTTTGAATGGCTGCAATATTCTGTAGCGAAATATGCTGCTTTTTGATATGCTTGAATGCTTTTCAACCAGTCTGGAGTAAAATAAACTGCTTACCCAGAAAAGTAATGCAGAAATTGTAAAATTTTCTTAGTCTCTGGCCATAGGTTTCTAAAACACAAACAAATGTGAAACCTACATTCAAGCCATGTCATTATAAAAAAAAACGTGTTCGTGCTAGTAATTGTACAACTATCTCAGCACTAGTCAGTAAAATATTCACATTTCTGTCGCAAAATTTTCAATATTAAAGTTGCATCTTCTCTCTTATCCTATTTTATTTTTCAGTTATATGAAACTTGGTTTTGTGCATAATCTGTCAAATTCATGTAGAATATTGTAGATATAATAAATAACAGAAAACTTACCAAGATAATTCAACTGAACTCTGCAAAGCTAAGATTTTATTACTGTCATATAAAGTTGCCAATATTGTATTAAGCAGGAACTGGGCCCAGAAATGGTGATGCATGACTTTGCACCTATATCGTGCCTACCTGTGAACGCCAGTCTGCCTGGTGTCATTGGCATCGACTTCAGGGACTCCACTCAACCTGTCAGCTTCCACATTGTGATGGGTGATGACGAGCGCAGTTGTAAGGTAACGCTGAAGGCACCTGTCGGCGAGTTGCTTCAGGCTGTCACTATGCCCGAGGCTATTTTCACTACAGAGCAGAGTGAGTGATGTCTAAACCACTGTTTACTAATTCATATTTTTATGATTTGTTTCATAATTTGGGATGCTTACACAAAAATTTTATTGCATGTTTCTGTAGTATTAAGGCACTTAAAATTTGTAGTAAAGTTTTTTTCTGTAATTATTAAGTTCAGTTACCTAACTTATTTTACATAGTCTTCACATTATAAATGTAAATTTTTAGTCTTTGCTATTTAAATTACAGTAAATTAAAACTACATGTGTATCAATAATTTAAGAAGGAAGTGACAACAATTTTCAATAAATGTTTACATACAATTGAAATAAACTTAATATGCATATAAATAAGAAAAATAAAATGCTGATATGGTGAAATTTGATTCATTTTAAATGTGTGTTCAAATCTCTACTAGCTTTCTAGCTGGTCTCCGTAGCATAGTCTGTGAGGTGCCATTCTACGGCGCGAGACATCCTGGGTTTGAATCCTTGCATGGGTATGGCTGTTGTGTTGTCCCTCGACCTCACTTCAATCTCATTGGCCTTGTTGTTAAAGGGTCATAAAACTCTCTCACTTCACTTCTTCTAGCTTTCTGTGGTGCTGTAAATTAGTGCTCAAAAACAAGTACAGCTTTTTAAGTTGCTGCCAATTCTGTGTTACGTCTCCTGTTATAATTATTTCAATTACATACAAAGAAACAACTTTAATTTGTGTTGCCAGTTACAAGCACAACAGTGTTTTAACTGCAATGGTACAGCATGGTACTGTAGTCGCTCATTTTGTTTTTTTGTGCAGGCAAGTTAAGAGGAATGAATGAGCACAGTTGTGTCATATCACTGACGCCAGCTTGTAAGAACCAGAAGACTATTTGCCAGCGTGTATACGAGATTGCCAATGTTGCAAGTGTACCGAGTTCTGACCCCCTTTCTTTGAGGTAAGTAGATTTGAGTTTGTTGCCAGACGGACAGCCCTGTGCACTTCTGTAAATTCACAGTATTTGTATGTTTTGCGACTCAATCGTGGTAAAATTAATTGCTTGTATGTAATTTACTTAGCTCTCTCATAAGTGTAACTTTTATCAAATATTTCTTTACGCTGCAATGACACGGGGTACAAATGTAGATGAACGTGAGACCTCTGAAGTTGGAAAGGGGGCCTACCTGCTTTGTCAGTGAGGGGCTGCCGGCCTAGTCATCCCCCTCCTCCCTCTCCTAGGTGTATGGAATGCGGTTCTCTCTTGACACAGTCTTGGCAGGTGACAGTGTCTTCGTGGGCTGTTGCTATTTTGTAGTGGCCTGGCTGTGTCATTGTAATTTGCTAATACGAAACAACAGAGTTTGTACGATATTATTATTATTATTATTATTATTGTTGTTGTTATCTTTATTATTTCACTTTTTTTTTCATGTCATTTATTCATAAACTTGTAAACAAATATTTTGGCAGCTACGAATATGTACGAAGTATCTTACTTTATTTGAATAGGCATATTTAAAAAAACTATTTTCTTTCTCAAGATCTGTTTAATTTAATGTTTGAAAATCCTCACATTTTTTTAGCATTTTATTGTTTGTTTAGGCCTATACAACACACAAACTATAATGAATTGTTTAGGAGATGCAAGTTTATAAATTATTTGTAGTAATACATAATAAAGTAATATTCTCCAACTGTAAAGTCATACTTTTTTTTACAAAAAAAATTTAAATGTTATGTAAATTATTATGCTATCCCTATATTGAATCTGCACTGTTTATCACTATACGTACCAATTTAAACAGTAAGACAAATGTATTTACATCTATGGCATATTTACGTAATAACGCTGTGTTAATAATTTGACGGTACAAGAACACGTGATATGGAATAAGTATACCTAACTTTAAATAGCTTAACCTAAATGCCTCGAATGTGTTAATTCGTGCTTTACCTATAAATTTCCTACCAATAAGACGCACGGTTTTAATAACATTGTTTTTAATTTTTTTTTTTTTTTCACCTGCAAAATGTTTTTATTGTATTATATAGTTTGTACCTTGCATTTCACATGAGCATGATGAACATTATTGTCTGTGTCATTTCCCGAGACATCAGTTCTGGCAAGTCTATGTTGCAGTGACATTTCAAACATAATATTCTTTGTTTGTAATTCGTGTTACCATATTAATTAAAGTACAGTACATTAATTTTATCACTACACAAGACAAAATACCAGGATAAATAAACACAATACGTCACTTGACCTAAAAAAAACTGCTCTTTTCACGTGTATTGTGATGTTCTCAATACTGTACTTGTTTTCGCAGTCAAAAATTTATTGTGTTCATTTTCGTACAATCAGTATCTCAAATCAAAAACATTTTACTATGGAACGTGTCAAAAATTGTGCAAATTTTTTTGCCCATAATTTATAAATTTTGTGATTTCAAACAGAGATGGTAAATTTTGCAGAAAATTTGTGATTTTGCGCATTATGAAAAATAGGTGTGTCTAATTATTACTGTACATCAGTGGTCAGTGGTAAACAAAATAATACCACCAATAAAGCCGCAATGACCATAATTTCTGTACTGGCGTAATATGATAGGCATAATTTTAATACCAAATACTTTTCTTGCTATACAGCAGTCCTATGCTACCCGAGAACCATCGTGCTACAAGTCTGAAATTCTCTGGTTATTCAAACACATTTATGTGCTTCTCTCACTCTTCTCAAAATTTGACCTAGCTGTAGGTTAGAGTTTTATGTGTGTACGTGTGTGAGTATTTGGATATGGCTTTGTGTTTTCAGGTTTGCAGGGCAGAGTTTGTCATCCAAGTCTTTGGTCTTGGTCACCATCAAATTGCCAGAAGAAACCACAACAAACCAAGCCAGCATTGTAGTCAACTGTGAGAAAATGGTTATTGCATCCATGCTGCTGAATGAAATAAAAAGTCATTTGCGCAGCTGATCATTCAGTTGAACATATAACTGGTCATTCAACAGACTTCACATTGGTATACATATTGCATCTATTTAACATACCTCTCTGGCAAGTGTATACGTTATACTTCGATAGAATATCAATTCTATCATACTAGATTATTGGTTCCATTTGTTTGTTGAAGTTTTGTACGATTTTACTATGTAAATATTGGTAACTCTGTTGACATTTATGTGAGATATTATATGTAGGCAAACGGGGTGACACAAAAGTTATGATAGTGTTATTTATTTAAAACTTCATGTAATTACCTGTTATGAATTACAGTTCGTATTCATTAAATTTTGCCTTCATTGGCTTAGCGACAGAGTATAGAAATACTGTACATAGATGCACCATTTGCAGGTCTTAGTGATGTCAAGCTGACTGTTTAGTCACATAACATGATGACAGAGTTGTTTTGAATCAGGTGTTTGAGTCAGCTCTTCTGACACAAAATTGTGGTGACGGAGCCATCATCCACACATTCCTGCAGTAGTAAACAACTTTTCTTCATATACTAATATGAGCAATGGCCTATTCCTACTTCCGTCTTAAGGCCTAAGACTCTCCTCTCCTTAACGTGTTCATCTAACACCAGCTGTGTCCAGCTCTAATCTTTGGATGTAGCAGTTTTTCCCAAATTCTGCTAAACAAGCACAAAACTTGTAAGTTTTCATTTTCTGGTGTGCACGTTGGAATGCAGAACGAGCACAATAGACAATTTACAGGTACTTGGGTAAACCATACACATTAGTTAGGTTTTGTAATGTTACAAGTATGTATGTCTCGAAAGTGTACCTATGGGTGACTGTAATAGTAGCCATGAATACATTACACAGAGGAAGAGTTAGGCTGACTGCAACAAAAAACCATGACAGACATAGAGAATAGGAAAATCTTAAATGTGAAAAGGACAGAAATCCATTGCTTTACAGGAACAGGTCAGTATGGGATCACAGTTAAGTAAGATCTTGTTAAGTATTCAAGTTTCGGAATAAAAATAACTTACCTTGGTTATTTTGGAAGGGCATAAAGCAGTGTTACAAGTTATTCAGGATAAATAGTTTCGTGTCTTAAAAGTTTTACTAAAAGTCGTATGGTAGCTGTCATAATGATTCGTTTGTAGGTAAGGAAACATTTAAATGTTTTAGCAAATATTGCATTACTTTTTAAATTGTTTTACTACTGTCAGTAAAAGTTTGGTGTACCTTAAGTAATTAAAAAGATATTAAAACTTAATTTGCATCACTACCCGTACAAAATATATAGTAATAATTTGCAAAATACATAAACTTACATGTATTTTAGGTGGTGGTTAACACTACACTTTGAACATGTTTATACATAATTACACATCGTCTGAAGTTAGTTGTTCTAATAGGCATCACTTCTCATTCATACTAAACTAGTTGTGTAACAAAATCAGAGCAACATTATGCATTCATCTGATATCTTTGTTTGACATCAACAAACAATTACAGTAGATGGCTATCGATCTACAGGTAAGATGTTATTAGATGTATTTTTATAACCGTAAAACATAAATCAACTAAATTTATTGAAGTTACAGTTCCCCACAAATGTAGGTATTACAGTGAAATGCACAGTTAGTGTCGTTTAATGGACTTACTGTATTTTAATATGGTTGCCTAAACAAATTTCACAATAACGTTTTCAGCTGTATAATGTTGGCATTATCATTGCAGTTTACTGAAAATTGTTGTGTAACAATAGTAGGTATAGGATATGCAGCAAATATATTGAACACACACACACATATAGTTGTATGATATTGATTTTACTTTTATACAGTACATAGATATGTGCATGTTTGAGGTAAAAATACATACTGTACATTGCTTTATGTTTCACTTACCAGTAGTATGTGTGTTTGTTGTTTCAATAGTATAGAAGCTTGTCAAAGTACAGTACGTATGTAGATTAACATTTAAAAATTGATACACGTTATATATATACTGAAGTAGCCAAGTACTTTAAATTTCACTGACTGCGATCAGGTTTGTTTTTACTATGCTGGAACCCGGTTACAATGTTCCTCAAGTGACTCTAAAACCTTGTACTTTATGAATGGGAAAAATTTATAAGTGGGTTTAAGGGATCATGAAAATAACCTTATAGCAAGGAAAATGTTATAAATGGGAACATTAAAACAGGGTTCTGCTGTATTTGCAGGAACATAGAATAGTAAAATTACACTTCATTGTGTGTGTACACATTAATTATGAAGTCCGTATTTCTTTATGTAGGTAGCATTTCCTGAAAATCTCTTTTCAAAAACAGCAGCAGTGCTTACAATTAGTAAGAAATAAAACTAAGCATCATTATGTAAACTGAAATGAAACCACTTATTAGTATCCAGTTTCTGTAAGTGCACTTATAAATTTTTTGAAGTGACACTAGCAAATGTTATGCGCTGCGACAGGCTGTTTTAAAAAGGATAATTTTAATTACTAAGAAACAAAAGTTGTTTCACTGGTAAATGAGAAATGGGATATTGTAAGTTGTAACACAGCTTTATCGATAATAACGTGAGATGTTTTTAGTACTTATTTTGATATTTTTAAATATACTTGTAGAACTTCAATATAAAGACACCCCACAGATCCCAAAAATTATGTAGTTACATCTGAAACAGCCAATTTCAACCCATAATAAATTAAAAAGTACTGCATCAAAATTGTGCATTTTGATTAAAGTTTGTGTTTAAATATCACTGGTTTAAGAAACTACATTTAAAATTGGAAATTTAATTCAATAGGCAGATGTTTTCCAGCTGTATTAACTGTCACTTTAGTTCCCAAAAATTCAAAATAATTTAGCAGTGCAAAGTTTCACCGAGTGGATTACATCCACAAAAATTAAATAAAACAATTTACTCTGTGTGTAAATGTGTGTGTGTGCATGCACGTGTGTGTGGGCATATGTGCTGTTAAAAATGTAGAAATCTTAAAAATGACGTAATTGCCAGTGAAACGTGGCCATGGCAAATGTGGATCAAATAATTGGAACATGGTGGCTCTAGGACGCCTCAAATTCTACTTTCGTGACTTGTCAGCTGAACAAACATCTTGGTACCCTTTCTACACAACATGGCGCAGACAGTACGGAAACTAAGATGGGGATAGTTTTTCATGGCACCTTCAACTGTATTACTGTGCAGCTCTGTACCAGCAAATTTCATTACAGACAGAGTGCAAAAACGTACATTAATTTTATAGGGTGCTGCATTTGTCTTCAGTTATTGCATAAAAAGCCAAAGTGTCAATCAGTGGTATACTGTATAAATAATTCATTAAAAAAGCCAGAGTGTCAATAACGTTTGCAGTAATTAATTCAATATGGATACATTTTGAAATAAAAATTATTATCGCAGAAGTGTATGCTGTATGTCGTCAAAAATAATATAAATAAGTAAGTGCTAATAAATATTTTTACCAAGCAACAATCAGTTTTGCGAGTCGCAAACATGTATATTTAATCAAATTTTTTTGTATTCTTTGCATTATTTTATTGCTGTGGTCTCACCAGTGTATTTCTAATAACTTAATGATACAATTTTATTTGTGTAATTTTATCACAATTTTCTTGGCCGTATTTTATCACTATGGACTCATAAACGTATTTTTATCAGGTATTATTTGATTTCCATTATTTTATCGCAATTGATTTACAAATGTATTTTTAAATAATTTTTATTGTGATTATCTTTGCATTTTGTAGAAATTTTGTAATTTTTTGTTGTGGAATGGGAAATAGGAGGCAGCGGTAGTCAACACTTCTTTGTATATATTGGTTTTGTACGTTCGGCCTAATTTGGCAGTCATGCTCTGTGCATTCCTTTCGAAGTGGTCAAAAGTTTTTCAGAAGATTTTTCTTTATTTCACAACTGCAACTTGCCCATTAATGGTAACTGAAGTATGTTATTATTTCATATTAACACACATTTTTAAGTACAGTAACTAGGTATTAATTGCAATTTGTTGAAATTTGTCTAAATTTATAATGTTTTTATTTTTTTGTAAAATTAACCAATTTACTGTAGTATTTAATGTTTCCTTCAAACATTGATGTTAGATCCAGTGTCTTAGGATTGATGTTCTACTGTAGTTTCATGCTAAATTTCATAAAATGAGGTACTGTTATTTTATCAAGAATGATACTCTATGATAATTTTGTGAATGGAAATTTTCCCCAGTGAATTGGTCATTTATCTATTTTTATGAACCCAGTTAATATGTAAACATATAATTTATGCATCAGTTGAATTTAATGATTTTTATTTAATTCAGGAGCGGACTAATTCAACTAGTAATTGTCTGAATGAAAACTATAACTATGAACTGGATTAAATTATACCCTCTTTTTCAGTTGATACTGTACAGCCATGGCCAGAAAATATGATAAACTAGATATTATTTGCAACAAAAAGTATAATTAAGTAGGTATAGGCTGCTTGCTAGACGACTAATCACGTTTTAACACCAAATATAAGAGGAAAGTACCATCCTGTATGTACATACCTACTCATTAAACTCATAAAATAAAACACAGAAATTCATGTAAAATTATGTTTTAAATGTAACTTTGAGACTGTTACAGGTAGTTATGGATGTATAGTAAATATTACTGCAAAAATATTATTAATGTTTTGTTAGTAAATGAACTGCTTGCTTCTTCACAACACAAGTGGACTTTTTAGCAATGTAAAAATGTTATTGTGGCTGCAACCAAACCGATACCAGGACCAAGGTGGAATGACCAGTCTCTGGTTTTATAAAGTGGCTACTGTAATAGACACCAAATTTGTTAAGAAACTATATTTCTGTCCATTTTTTACATGTAACTATTACGTTACGTCATTCTGTATGAAGTTACTACGGAAGTAACAAACTAGAACTGCTTCCGGCTCTCTCCTCTTCTAATCTGCTCCTCTTGCCCAAAATATCACAAGAAGTGTAGTCTTGCAACTTTCTTTTGGCTGAGAGAGAGAACCATAGTAGCTTCTGGTTCCCTTCTCCTCCTGTACCGTTCACTTCCCACATTCTTTCTCTCCAGGCCGGGTTATCTCGTAGAAACTGTTCAAGTACTGAAACACAGCACTGTGACATTTCTGGTAATGCATGCAAGTAAAAGTTAATTATTGTCTATGTTTTACTGTGCTGTTAAATCATTGATGCAAGGTTTCCAGACTTTTATGTGTATCTAATCCTGCCAGTCCCCCCCAAGTACCTATTTTAAATCTGTGTTTAAAATATATTCCTGCAGCAGGCCATAAATTTATTCTTAGTATTGATTGTGGGCTGGCATGACAGTTCAGGAATGACTGTATTAACATGTATTGTTAGAATTGTCCATACAAGTTTGACAGTTCTAGAATTTTCATAATGTTAACTGGCAAACATTTATGTTTACTATTTACGCAAATATTGTCAAAATTTCAACATAAAATTTTTTTAACTGACATTGGGTTCTCTTTGAAATTAGTGTATTAAATATATATATATATTAATTTTTTTTTTATTTTTTTTTTTTTTATTTCAAGATTAATGCACCATCAAAATATAAAATTGCCAACTTAATGTTGCATAGGAAAAATGATTATAATGGAGAATCCAAAAAAAAAAAATGTATGAGAATTTTTTGAAGATATTTAGCAATGTAAATTATTGTTAATATGTATGTATTACCGCAGACCAGAGAGAATGGCCCTGCGGGCTGCCAATTCAACCACTCGTTTTAGGTAATTGTAGTCCAACTGTATTGGTACTGAAAGTTCTTGATTTACGTCTAGGGTTCCTGGAAACCACAATGTACATGCAAATGATGCAAATTGAAGCAGGCTAGAAGTCCACAACCCACAACCAAACATATTAGCTGGCAGCACGTGGTATATACAGATGTAAGGTGTACAATAAAAAATGAACTGACATCATGGGGGAAAACTCTGATCAAATACTGCACCAGCTTTCTTACCACAGTGACTTATAATGCATTTGACAGTAATAAACAATAAGCATTCATTAAGATTTATGTAATTGCTGTAATACATATATTTTCTCATCTTTTATTTAAACTAAGTCAGAGGTCCCAGTAAAATTTAAATGTTATAATTAAATTTCTGTGCAATAAAAATGTTATTAATTATACATAAATTCTGCAATTCAGTATATAGGTATACATATAGTGTAAGATACGAACTGATTTGGTGCCATACAAGTTTTAATTTAGGTCATTAGTCAGTAAAAATAGCTGCTTTTTGTAAGGTGTAGTAGGAACAAAAGAACAAAAACATACAATATAAACATCAAAAGCACATGGATAAAAATAAACACAGCGTCAACAACAAACCGTTAGGAAGCACAAAATGTGTTTTGCGTATTTGCATTGGTCCGTCACCACAGAATAGGAGTCAAGATTATAAATGAATGCCTAGTATGGAAAATGTGTTCAATCACAAATATTAGTGGAAAATGTTCACCAATAAAAATCACCAAAAACTTTACAGTTCATGTACATGTAAGTGTCTCAAAACAATAATTAAATTCACTGTACAGTCAATTGTTTTACATTTAACATGAGCAATGTGACAAAAACAACAATTCTAAACTATTTTACAAAATATGAAATTTAAAAATTACCACAACTTTGTTAATGCAAGATCTCAACGGGAAAATTTGAAGGACGTGTAACTATGGTAGAAAACATTTTAGCACATTATATTGTTTAAAATGGAAAGTACACAACATGCCACAAATAAAAACAGTTGCACATTAAAAACAATTTAGTATAGATGATGTCATTCTCTTTGTATGGATTTAAAGAATCTGCGGGAGTGCAGAATTTTTATTGCAAGGTGCAACAGTTAAGTGTTACCATGCATATATTTTCTTCAGTTACAAATTCCAGCTCCGTGATTGTCGTTGGGCAAGTGCTGTACATTTTGCTCTTAAGGCCACTCACTGCCTTCCTCGAGCCCTGACGAGACCAAGGATAGAGATTTACATGTTAAATTACTGTACACACGGTGGGACTCTTTCACCTTTCACGATATCACTTTCAAACAAAAATCATTTTCTGCGTTGAGATAAGAAAAATATTTCTACAGAAATTAAAGTTTGAAAAAACATTATGAGGTGTTTTTGAATGTTTTCTAGAATGAAATGAAATGAATGAATTTAAATACTGTCTAATAGATCTTTTAGCAATGTATGCCTCTAATAAAAAGTAAGTTGTGACGTATACTATGTAGGAGGTACTGAGTCACATCAAATATTATGTAGCATGTAATTCCCTATCCTTGCTCTTGTGAGGGCTGTGGGGTAGTCAGCAGCACTCTTAGCACTTAGGGTGACCCCTTAAGGTGGCCCTACAAGAGAAAGTTTCACAGAGTCATGTCTGGTGATCTTGGGGACCAAGGAATGTCACAGAAAGGTGAGGTGGTATGGTCACCAAACTACTGCTGAATGGACACTCTTGATATTGTAGCAGTATGGGCCATAGCTTCATTTTACTGAAACCTTGCTGCAGTATCCATCAAAGGAAAGAGGTTCATTTTTTATGCATGGAAAACAGAAATCGAGTAACTGCCATAGCATCCTGTATGATAATCAAGTATACTGTACAGCAGTAGAAATAAATTGCACAACCATAACAGTTCATGTAACGTGCATTATTGATTACAAGGATGAATGGCATAAGAATGGTGTTATTTTATAAATCAGGGCAACGTAAATCTAGGACTTAACAGTACTTGCACATGCTTGTCACTACCCAGAATAATTATCTGTTAAATCTTTAAAACTCTATTTTTACGGTTGTACAACACAAATGGTATTTTGTGAAATTTGTTTAGTGTTTGCGTAGTAACAATATATGTAAACTCAAAGGTAAATTCGAAAATAGGAATTTAAGTCAGACTAGCTCTATTTTCAAACTCTACCCCATAATTACATGAAACTACATATTAAAAATGTGTAAAACGTGCAAATAAATGACTTAGGCCTACTGTATGGTACAATTTATAAAACAAATGCACTGTTTAGATCTTTCAATCCAATCAAATTCTGAATCACTTATGATGAAAATAGTTTGCTCAGAATGCAAGTTACTTTGGCACAACCAGTAACTTGGTAGGTATAACTTTTCCATATTTGGACATTTTCCTTCTGAGAAATGTGCCTGGCGGTTCCTGTTTACAGACACACTTCTCAGAAGTGAACTGTCAAAGTATGGAAATCTTACACAAGATAGACTGTATGTATGTTGTTCAGTAATAGGACATCATATTTTGTTGACAGAAGGGTCATTAGAAACAGTCAGACAGGGAAGGAATCGGTCATTGTTATAGTGAGGAACCATTGTCTTTCCTTTGAAAACCATGATAAACTGACCTCTGGATGTATGAACCGGAATTTAAACCGGAGTTCTCTGAATGTGTGGCCAGTGTTTTAGCATTGTGCCACTTTTCATGGAATCAACTATGTGATATCCTTATCTCGTTATGGCCACCTAGAAGTCAATAAAAAGATTGCTGTTTTCATTTAAATTAGACCAATATATGATGGATACTGGCTCACCTCTTCGCATTGCAGGTGATATTGGTGCACTGAATCCTACATCCTTTCCTATGCGAGAACTCACAAACTCTTTTATCATAGCTAGCCCATGGCCACAGCGTCTGTGAGAAGGTTGAATATACGCTGTGTCTAGGGTATCCATAGCATATCTCTCGGACGTTGCTTCATTGACAGAGTCTATCAACAGTAAAAACAAGCATTAGACTTAGCCTAGAATAAGGACTTGTCACAGATGTAGTATTAATTATGGAACAACAGAGTTCAAAATAAAACTTTGAATCATACATTTTTATGTTTTATAGTTATGCTGTGTTAGTTGACAGCTCACAATTTATAACAACTTCAAACTGTTTTAAACCTGAAATACATATTTTTGTGAGTACTATAATGTACTATGGACTGGCATCTTTTGGGTTAAAGTTGACAACATTATAATACTGGACAATGTAATTTTAAGTATTGATCTTTGGTAGGTAATATGTATTGTTCTTTTTCTTAACTTAGGTTTATAATCTATTTTGAAATCCTGAAACTGTAATATTTTGAGAACCTTTGAGCTTGACAGTGTAGAAACCAATAGCCTTTCCTCGTAACCATAATATGTTGACAGCATCTGCAGGGTCAGGGAGGTCATAGAATACCTCCTGCATTTCAACATCTTGTATCTCGAACATGTTGTACAGTATCTGGCTCAGCACATAATGTGCTACCTTATCAACACTGCTTGTTACCTGTACACAGTAATTACAGTCAATACGGTATGTACATCTAAAATTGATACCCACATTAATAGTACTATATTTTCATCTGTAAATGGGTTAAAAAAACTGAAAACTAACTTAAGTTATATTTTCTCAGTATCATAAACTCATAATTATCAGGGTTGGATCTAGAAAAGGGTGAATGGGGTAAAGAGTGAATGTACCCTGGGTGACAGTCTGAAGGGGCAGCAGATCCTGCAGTTTCAAATTTCTGCTGTACTTAAAAGTTGTGAAAAATTTGGGAGGAGGGGTACACTAAAATCAGTTTTTTGCTCCGTCCTTACCCCATTACCTGAAGGAAAATCTGTAGATCCAGCCCTGCTAATTATTTTAATAGCTTACTCAGCTTGCTCCTACAGCTATAGTCTGTCTCCTGTAAGAGTTCTAGATCTTGACAGTTCTAAAGACTGTAAAGTGTATATATTTCTACAGGAACATACTGTTTGTTTTGTAGAATTGGACAGTTTGAGAGCCAGCTAACTGTATCTGTGCAAAAGTCATTTGTGATAGAGGAAAGCAGTGGTTATTTCAGGGAAACAGCTCTAAAAAGAAATACCAACACAGCTGTCAGAAATAGAATTCTTACATGAGACAGACTATACTTTTACATCTTTATAGTGGATCATCCATCTATTTCTATCTTGTGTTAAATTTCTTCATTAACTTTTCTTTTTTAATATTTTTTGTAGATTTGGCTGTGATAGGGTGTTCAATATTTAACTTGGTTGATGGTTTACATATAATGTGCAGTACTATAAATAAAAGTTTGTTTATTAACTTGTCTTCTGAAATTGACAAAAGTACAATTTTATTATTACAACAGTCTCACAAGCCAAAATAATGTATTAATGTTTTATTTAAACTGCCAACTAAGTAATATCATAGCCTGCTATGAAATCTTTATTTTAATTATGTTATAGCAAAAACTTAACTTAATCCAAGTTTGTAACATATGTTCCACATTAAAGACTATTAAAATTGGAATTATTTTAGGAGACCTGTTTTATGGCTTGTATTTGTAATTCAGTACTTCCTTAAAGGTGCTTTTCTTGGACGTGAGTTAAAAATACAATGTCATTTTTCTCTGCATAAAAATCTTGGTATCCTGGTAGCTGTGTACTGCTGTAACTTTTGGAGACTCCCAGCATTTTTTATTATTAATAGAAGGTGAAACTTGAGCAACTCATCTTCTAACCTTGAGTCATGAGTGTTGTACTGAATATATTAGCAATGTAACAGGCTGAGAAATATGCAACTTAGTACCTAATTAAGCATAAATTTTGTTAGATGATATTATTATTCACCATCGAATACAATTTTCATATGATACATATTTTTAAGATTAAATTTAGATATAAAACAAAAGGATCTGTTAATTTTGCTACATGTGCAAAAAGAAAATAGCAACTTATTGAAGTACTGGTATATATTAATTAGCACAAATGAGATCAATATGTACTGTACGAGCCAAAAAATAAATTAATTCATACTAACATGCATTTTTCCACTAACACAGAAAGTTGTGATTTCAGTTTATTTGTTATCTACATGTAAGTAGAATAAATTTTGACAGCTACTGTAGTACTGTAACAAACCCTTAAGGGCATAGTCTACATCAATTTTGACATCATAAATTTTTGTATTTGTACCAGATTTTTTTTTTTTTAAATTGTGACTAGATTTTGCTCTTATTAAATTTTTTTACCTCTAATAGTTTTGGGGTAGTGACTTGTAAATGTCAAAACTTGTATTTTATGGTTTTATGTATGCCACTAAAACAAACTGACATGATAAACTGAAAAAAATGTACAGCTAATAATTGAAGTTGTAGGCTGCAATGTCTCTTATATAAAAACAAAAATTAAATATTTTTGTATTTAAAAAAATTCTAATATTTAAAATTTAAATTTTACAAGATTCAAGAATTTTTTTTAAAATGGAAAATACTTTTCATCTAATTTATTTGTGCACTGTACCTAAGCTGGGACTTTTTCAAGGCAATAAAAAATATGCAAATAAATTTTTTTGTCCTTCCAATATTACAGTTATGACAGCAGATTATTTTACTTTAAAACATTGGTGTGAGTGCGTTATTGTCTGCCGGCTATATGCATTGCATGTTTTGCCTATCTGGACTTATTTTTGTGTGTCCCGGACAGGGGAACAGGTGTTAACTCGAACCCTGGTCAGATGTAACTGCTTCTTGCTCCGAGTTACGACTTGAACCCATGGAACATTTGTGGGATAAGTTGTGGTGTTTTTATGGAAATATCCGCTTGACCAACAGACAAGCATTCAACTGTTTACCGTTGTATAGGAAGATAATTTTTCCCAGCTCTGTGTACTGTATTATCTTAGTGGAGCACCTACCTTGCATACCTTGCAGGTTTATTGCTGTAGCAATAATCAAATGTAAAATCCCACATCCTATTAGTTACACGACTGGTGTTTTTTTTTAGACCAACAGCAACGTATGCATGGTAACTTTTTCCAACAAAGTGTATTTTGGTATTGTTATTTTAAAATAAGGTAGTATGTTATTTGAAAGATTTATTCTTACTGGAAGCCAGCCATCTTTGGAGTCACTGGTCAGAACTTCTTCAAGAGTTAGCCACAGCTGGTCCCTTTTAACTGCAACACCTGACACAAGCACGTGTTTGGAGAGTACATACTTTTTTACTTTTTGATCTCAAAACTCAAGTTTTAATGTATTCAATTTGAAATCAGATATTATTACTAGAGAAGGTGATTTATCACGGGAATGTTTTCTGCCAGCGCATTCTGCAAATCAGTGTAGCGTCCTGCGTCATGTATTATTGGCCGACCGTTATGTAGCATGGTCTAGTTGTTTACAGATGAATCACAGACGTCCAGTAGATGTGTACCAGAGTTATCATTGGCCCAGTCAAATAGCGACTTGCCAGTAACGATATAAAAGCGTCAGAAATGAGTACATTACATTGAAGCCTAGCGAACATTCAACTTTTCCTATGATAATTCACCTTCTCTAATTATTACTTTTTTTACACTAAAAATTCAGCACATCACGCTTGTATTTTTGTTGCAAGTTTAATTATTAGAGCCTAGGTAGATACAGATGGTTATAAAAATAATGAAAATGTCATTATTTGTGTTTGTTAGACTAATAATTTGTGTGCTGCAACTGTCATTTAGGATTACTGTGAGGGATGTTAACATGCAAGCTGCTGTAGTGTGTTGTAATGCATGCTATTGGTTAGCCATATATGGAGCAAAGTGAGCTATTTCTCTTACCTTTAAAAAAAACAGACTTCTGGGAAAGTTAGTTGAAGAAAGTGCACTAAAGACCATCATTGTTTTGCCTGAATCAAAAGCAAGAATGCCAAGGTGATGACACCGTACTATGTTAATATTGGTTGCCATAAATAAAAAAATATGGTTACATTAAACCATGGATCTAACATCGCAAAAGCACAATTAGCTCAATACCTCATATCAGTCCAGCTGATAAAATGTACATCACAGCCAAGTAATAACCCCAGTGCCTACGTCATGAAGGGAATCAAAAGGTGTAGCTGCATGGAAACATAAACTGAAAAGGTACTCATCATGGAGATAAAAAATTGTGAATATAAATTTATACATGTTGAGAGACTGTGGCAGCTAAATTCAAAATGTGCAACCTTCAAGCCAAATCTTAAGTTGTAAAAAAATTCAAATTAATAAAATATTGTATTTAACAAGAGAAGGAGTTAAAAGAAACTGATATGTTAAAATGTTGTGTCATACAAGTAAACAAAAATTTTGCCTTCAAAGTGTGTTTGCTTATACGAATAACACTAAAAAAAATTAGATGTGAATATAGAACATTCAAGTTGCGTATCTCTTTATGCATATGTTTTCTTGAGTGGATTTGGCTAAAAATGCTGCTTTTGACCTTTTGCCGTTCTTTTATACGAAAATTTTGGTCTCTGTTAGGCAACGTGCCCTCCTACTAAGCAGCTGCCTTAAGAACATCAGCAAAAATTGGAAAGCATGAGGAGGCATAAATTTTCTGCTCAAAAGACAGGTAGAGAATACATATAACTGGAAAAGCTAAATAAATAAATACTTTTATCTTTTTGTGTAAATAGTAACATTGAATAGTTCAAGTAGCATTGTTGCACGCTCAACTGAAAAACAAATAAATATGTATCTGTCTATTCCTCAGGTTTTGCAATTTTAACATTCTAAAAACTGAGGGAGCTGACATAAATGTTTGTGAATAGACATGTTGAAATTCCAACACAAATTGACCTTGACCTGATGTGTATCTTGTGATACTCATAGCTGTGGAGCAGACTGCACTGAAGACAACAAATCTTATCTATTCGCCAAAAGGTTTTATTCTGATGTTACAAACACATTTAGTCCTAAAGATCCGTGAATAATCTCAAACTACAAATTAGTACTCTGAACGACAGCACATTGATTCAAAAAAAAAAAAAAGGCCACGGATCTTGCTTCCAATTTTGTTATTCATAAATTAATAATATTTACATGTAATAGCAAGCAGCAGACAATTTTTTTGTCATTTTAAAAGGCAATCCTTATGTGATAAACTGGCGAGTGAAATTTTTGTCGCCAGCAGTGGGAGACCCCCACCACCATTACGAATATATTAGCACAAGACAAATGGAACAGTGACCATGCAACATGAAACAACAATGATTGGAAGAGTAGTCTAAAGAAACATCCTTCACCTTGTTGCTCTAAAATGAATTGGGGCTTATGTACAATGTTCAAGATGACAGTACTATAATTTAAATTGCTCGCTGTGTTCAAGTATACCTAGTTATGACAAATATGTAGATGAACTTGGAATCCCATGGCTTGTTCAATCTCCTGACTTGAACGTTATTTAACATAGGTATTGTTTCCTAGGTCAGAGCAGATGGTGTAGCTTTCCTCCACCATCACTGCTGATTAAATTTATTTCTGCAGTGTTCAGTACAGTATTAGTATGTAGAATTTCAAAGTTGTGTACAGTACATCTATTAAATGACAAATTGCAGCTGTATAACAGTCAAAATGTGATCCAATGCTGTATTTATAATGTACACATATGTTCTGTGCTTTCATTATTTTGATAACCATTTGCATAATATGACCAATTTTAAGGACCACACAAACTTGCACCTAAAAGTAGATACTGTATTGAAAAGTCTAAAATGATGTGTGTACGATCTGCTTGGAATTTTTAATACAAATAAAACAAACTGTAATGTACAAATTTAGATTAATACTGTTTAAAAACCAGAATAAAATTATAAGAGATGTAGTATTACTACTAACACATGCCACATGCTGGACATGCTAATTCTTGAAGATGCTGCTCCAAGCCAATTTCCGCCAAACTGATGTCAGTTGTATTTTGTGCGCAGAGTCGTACGGTTAGTTGACACCTGGAATTAGTTTTTGTCAAGTGAAAATACATTATACAGTGAGGAAAACTTTTTTTATTATGGAAATTTTTGTGAATGAAAATTAAAAAAATTAATGTAATTGTTGTATGAGGAAGTAAAATTTACAGATGTATGTACATTCACTGTCTGACATTGAAAATATATACTGCCCTGAAAGAAAGCACGTACAGGTTGTAGTGAGAGTACATCCTTGCTTTACACCAGCCGTAAAAGTTTTACTGGCACGTGTTTACGATAACATTTTTTACAAATTTGTAAAATTGCTGGAAAGTTATTGGTAACATTTATGTTGAATGTTGTTGCCAACATTAACATCTTTATTAATATTTAGACCTACCGTAAAGTCTTAATAAAGTATGTTATGTATATGTATCAACAATTTGTGATTAACATGTGCTACTAATAAATGTTATGAATTTTGTAAACATGTAAATAACTGCTGTGAACCTTGTTGAAACATTTTCTCTATACATTCTCGGGTTATCTAGATCAGAGGATGTTGAAAAATAGGATGGTACGAGCTATATTATTAGCACATTGTTACCCATGCTATTACTAAACTGGAAGTTTAACCCTTTTAGTTCCAAGAGCCGAAATATAGGCATTCATTGCCTGTGTGAAAAATGCCAGATGTAGATATATTGACTGTATTTTTTTATATAATTTACAGTTTTTTTAATAAATTTTTCTATAAAAAAAAAAGGTTAACGATTGCAATTAATTAAGGGAACCTTTAAATTGCCAGTAGAACTGTTTCCAACTTGATTACTGTGATAGGTATTGAGTAGTTTAATTTTTAATAAATAATTGCAAAATTTCTGAAAAATATGGTATTTTTCACATATGTACCTCGACGAACTAAAAGGGTTAATATCAATATCTGTATTATGTTGAACACTGCAAGGATTTGTGTATGATAGTAGAGAATTTGTTGGTGGTAGCTTTTATTGCTATCATTTGCTGACTGCTGTTAATATAAACACATAATGCCATGGTGTGCTCTAGTTGACTACACGCTGAACAGTGGCACTGTGAGCACCAGCCAGCGTAACATATAGTTGAAACTGCATAGAAAAAAGGAAAAACCAATGATGCAGAACAAGCATACAGAGTGATAATGATGGGAAGATGCCCCAGATGTTGGTAATACACAACTGCAAACTTGGAGAGATCTTACAATCAGACTAAAAACCAAAAGATGGTTTTATTTATTTATTTTCGTCTTTCATTTATTTTTGGAGAAGTAAAGGCTAAAATTCCTTCTCATACACATAACAAAATTTTAACAAATATCACATGCACAAGGGTAGCAATAAAAATTAGTTAAAACGTAACTAGAAGCGATTAAAAAAGTAACTAAACATATGAAATTATCAGTGTTAAAATCAAACAAGTAGACAGCTGCAACAAGACTTACGAAAATGAATCTAAATCCTGATATAGACTTATTGTATTGTCATAGTTTATGAACTTATAATATCTGATGCTGTTGAAGCAGTGAATATATGAAGGCATTCACACGTGGATGACCATTTCAGGACAAACAGTCAATTACCGTCCAGATGTTTTAAAGGCTGTGCATCAAGTATGAATGTATCGACACCCATTCCACAATATAGGCCAGTGGTGGGGCACCTGTTTGTCAATGTACAATAACTCAACAGCTGAATGAAACTGAATCACGAGCACATCTTATGTGTAGTTGTCATCTGCAAAAAGTGGTGGCTCAATATGCAATGTTATCAGGTCAGAGCAATGGCGTCATGTGGTGTTTTAGCGATGAGTACCGCTTCGTTATCGAGTCTGATTTATTGCACCCAAGTGTGAAGGACCTCTAGTGAAAACCACAATTCCAACCTCGCTACTGAAATGTCCACTTCTTCCAAAGAAGGCATTATTGTCTTGGTACACATAATTTATAATAGCAGGTCAACTCGTTGAGTTTCAGGGATCATTGGAAGCCTAGTAGTACGTGGATAAGATCCTCTGCCCTCTAACTGCTCCAATTATCTGACGAAGCCTTCCGGTGCAATTTTCCAGCAGAATAATGCCTTGACACAGGTTACCAAGCCTACTGTGACCAAATATTACAGTGGCTTGCTCACTCCCCCTTACATTTCCTCAACCGATGAGTAGAAATGACAACTCAGTGCCACATTATCCAGTATTGAGATGCACTGCCCGTGTTTGTCCCTCTGCCTCCAGATGGAAAATGCTGGACTCCATGCCAGACCATGTAGCATTGTGTAGTACAGTGCAGGGGGTACGTACATAAATTATCCTTCTGCTTTGTTGGTATGTTACAACCTTTATTAACTTTTTGTATGACAATGCTTTTTTTTGTGTGTGTAGTGCCTGTTTTATTTCAACACATGGGCAGTGTGTTTTAAATTACTGTTTCACATGAGGTATCCAGTTGTATGCTGTTTCTCTAATCGACAGTGACACAAGCAGAACAATAAATGTTGGCTTCTTCCAGTGTTTAGGGGTAGGCCTACTAAAAACACGTTTGTGTAGAGAAAGTGTGTAGGGCACACATGCAGGAAACACATTATATACATAAAATGTCTTATTTACCTACAAAAAAGTTGAGTTTGGTTTCTTACATTATACGGTTTACATCAACGTGCGTTGAGTGGTGCAACCAAACTGGTGCCAGGTGCCAACCATGCACAACATCATTGGGAAATTAACGAAATTTCATTGCAGTCGTTCCATGTGGCTTGCATGGGATCCACGGAATGCAAATAAATTATATAATAATATACAAATAAATGTGGCACAAGTCAATATTTGCAACATCCTACTATTTATTTTCACAGCGAGAGTTGCACGCATTTGTCAGAAATTAACTTGTTCTCATATTTCTGCAAGTTTTAAAACACTTTTGTTAGAATTTTTAACCGTAGTCCTTGCAGACGAATTTTTCTACACAACATTGAAGCTCACCTAATACTAGTGACATCACACCTTCCTTCACCGGTAAAATGAATTCAGCATAAAATTAACTACGGCTACACTTTTGATTTCCCAGCACACGCTATACATTTTATCATTATGGTTACTAATCGATCAAAAGTAAACCTGCCCCTCCGGCATATGCACATTTTTTACAAATGGTTCAACTTAATTCAAATTATAAAATATTTCTGACTTCTAACAAAACAAGTATTTTGCTGAATAATTGCAAAAAAGGATAGGCGAATAAGCAGAGACTAGAAACAAGAACTAATTTATAAAATTAGTGACTACGTTTAATTTAAGTTATACGAAAAGCAAAACAGGCTAAACACGGCAGTAAAACTGAACAACCACCTTACACACTCCATGTAGGAACTAGAATATCACAGACGTTGCAAACCGAGACGAATCTAATTATAGCCTTTTTAGGTGACCTTTAATTATTTAGCAAGGGCATCAGCAGCTTTCGTTGTGAGCTATTTTTGCTTCCTACTGATGTGCACATACAGGAATCCGCCATTGTTACAAAAAAATAGTAGGGTTAATGCTCGTTGCTCCTTGCCACTTGTGAACCGAACTAAGGTTATTTCTACTACAGGTTAGAAAGAAAATGTGTTTTCTTATGGGAGAGTTTGGCACAGGGAAAATTTCTGCCGCTAGGAGCGCTGAAGTCGCATGTGGGGACAGATTAACATTGCAGTATATGGCAGTATTACTTATTTTTGTCCATAAAATATTGTGTTTATATAATTTTGCGGTATAAATTTACAGGTT
>PNEQ01108314.1:0-25000 GCA_003012365.1 Medauroidea extradentata
TCTATGCCAATTTTGGTGGCTCTATCTCTTATATTTTCTAGTATTTTTCGAAAAATGTTTAAAAAATTATTTTTTTCAACGTGGCGTAGCTCCCTTAATATTTACCACAGAATAGTGTTGGTTTATGTACCCCACCTTATTTTCCATAACGAATCCCCTCCCGGACTTTGGCACATGAATTCTGGTCCACCCTGTATACGTCAGTAGGATGTGAACTGACAGGAGAATTACAAGGTATTTCTGAATCAGATCACAGCCTGTAGTAGCGATCGCACGACCAGTAGGAATAATTTCAAATGAGACATGTCCAGTCTTCGGTCGGTTTCTTCTAATACTCTTGTTGGCTCCCAGTCCGTATTGGCTGTTCACTTTCGTTAAAGGGCCTCCCTACTTGCGATACAAACGCGTTGCAGCGAATTACGGCTGTTCTTTTTTTGACGAAACTATTTAACGCAAAATAAATATACGAAAAGAACACACTCCAAACTGTGTCGCTATAGTTTTAAAAATACTGCACATTAATTAGAAACATCGTTTTCGGGCCACTCTAAATGGTCAAAAACGGGTTTTCTTGACTGCCGTATGTGGAAAAATAACAACTGGATTCAAAAAACACAACCAAAGAAACAAACGTTAGACTTTGAACTGTGTTGCCTACAAATAAAATAATGTGGTCACCGCTTTAGTCCCATAGGAAAAAAGATAATAGTAAAGCACTGCACGACATCTGAGCAGCTTGCGTGTATAGGCGATAATGTATTACATACGTCGGTTAGTGACACTCTTACCGCTCCTGCCTCACACACACAAACGCAGCCTATCTAGGGAGGCTCCTTAGGGCGCGGTGTACCACAATTTTCATCACCAGGTTTTTGTTTTTATATTTGTATGTTATTTTTTCTTGTTTTATACACAAAATGTGACTAAAAAATTATCTCATTAAAAATTTTTTATCTGTAATAGCTTTTGCGTGTTTCTCTTTTTGCATGTTTCTGTTTTAAGGAAGACACTACCAAACTGAAAAAAATTCACAGTGAATAACGATGTTGTAGGCTGCAAATTCAGCTATGCTATACCACAGATAAATATTTAATTACTGAATTTTTAAAATTTTTATTTAAAATGTCAGCACTTTTATTTAAATGTAAAAAAATTTTCTTTTTTATGTACGTGACATGAGACGTCTTTATCCACTGTGAATTTTTTTCCAGTTTGGAATGTCAGTTGGTTTTAGTGTAGTCCTTTTTTAAGGGTGTTCAAGTGCGATAGTCAAAATTTTATATTTTTATGAAACAGCGTTAGTTTTGTAAACGATACTTGTGAGTGTACTTTCCGATTATGAAACAATTTTAGCTGGCGTAGATTTCTCATAACGGTGCGTCAAAGTCAAATTTTGCATGTTCTGCTGCCATGCAAATAGTGAAAACCAATTTAATTACGTACGTGAAACAATTCATAGTGAAATATCATACCATGGGCTACGTAATAAAACATTTGAAAAAATCCTGCGAACTGTTTTTATAAATTAAAAAAAAAAATTGTTGAATTTGCAACCTTTTTCTGTAATTTTGCTTTTTTTAATTCAAAATATTGAGTTGTAGGTTTTTTTTTAATGTTTTATTGCATAGCTCATGGAATGTAAGTTCACAGTGAATTATTTTGTCTAAGTAGGTCAGTTGGTTTTCACAATTTGCATGGCAGCGTAATTTTTACTTTGACACACGGTTATGAGAAAACTATGAGAGATAAAATTGTTTCGTAAGAGTAAAATGTACTCACAAGTATCATGTGCAAAACTAACAAGATTTCATAAAAATATTAAATTATGACTTTGTCGCACTTGAACACCCTTAAAACAGAAACATGCAAATCTTGACTTTAACAAGCCATTACGCGAAAACTATTAGAGATAAAAAGTTTTATAAGAACTAAATTTTGTCACATTTAGTGTCTAAAATAAGAAAAAATCTGGTACAAATAAAAATAAAAACATGGTGATGAAAACTGCTGTATACCATGCCCTTAAGACGTATCTGCGCATCAGTTTTGCGCAGTCCTCTTATTCCCTCTCTTCGCCATCCCTTGCGACAGTTAGTTTAGAATAGTTCACGTCAGTTTCAAATAGTTTTGATTAGTTTGGGTTAGTTAAAACCATTAGAAAAAGCTATGTTCTAATTCAAATGTTTTGTTAGGTTAGGAAACTGCAGTTCAAACCAGCCAATTGGAGAGCAGCCGACAGAGTCCACAACCTTACGTTCTTTCCTTCCATCGAAATTGTACACTGAAGGGTACTCAAAAATCCGACATCCTCCGCCTTCGACCTTCTCGGCTCAGCGGTACTGTTTCCATTTTATCACCGACCAACATTTCCCCTCCTATACCTCCACAGTCATCCCAAGTTAACGAGCCTATAAACAGCCGGGAACTGCCATCACATATCGGGGTGACAGTTACGACCGCAGTTGTCGCTTCAAGCCATGACCTTCATTTATTTTTTAAAATTATTACAAACATTAGGTTTCTCTTGTTACAGCTCATACCACGTACGAACACTGACAAGACAGCCGGATGTTTAGGTAACATCAGGTTATATTTGGGCTCAGACAAAGCACGCTGAAATGAGTACGCGATAATTTGGAATTACACTCAGAGAAGACAGGCAAGGAGCAAATGTGAACATAGAAGTTACAAAAAACTTACTGCTGATTTATTACAAACAGTTATTAGGTTATATTGCGAAACGTACAAATGACGTGATAAGGAGAGGCGACTTATCTGCTACAAACTACAGCATACTAAACTGCAACAGATCCAGTCTTGCCTTATGGTGGAGTGTCAGTCACCATATATGATTATTTAATTTTTCACATTTATAAAATTCTGAGTAGAAAATAAAAAATTTGAAATTATAGCGTAAATTATATTTACTTTGCGCTACGGAACCAACATCGCAGTTGAACTTCTAACGTATATTTAAACCGCAAACAGCCCAGTAAATTAAGAATGTAAAAAAAATTGTTTGATTGCGGCCTAAATATACGTTAAAAGTACTAATGCAGTGTAGCGCAAGATACGCGCATTATACAAGAGCACATCACACGCATGTTCGCAGCATTGCCTATGCTCTAGGCTCTGTGTACCAGAGCGAATCATCAAATGTGTTTTGAGAATAAACTGTACGTTCCAGACAGTTCCTACAACCGGGTCTTTATTACTAATCAGAGGGCAGCCACCCCTGCTATTTTCATAAGGGTGGAAGGTATCAAGCAGCATTTGCTGTTGGTTTGAAGATCACAGTGGCATTAAGCAATGCTGAACATTTTAAAAAGTGAATTACTTTCCGATATTTTGGGGAAATACGATTTTTAATTTGATATTCAGATCCTCATTACACCCTTACTATCGAATTTCGGCGAAAAATGCAGAACATAATTTCTGCTTGTTTTTTTGATAAGGAATCGCCTGTCGGAGTTTGTTGATGTTGTTAAAAAAACATCCTATAGATAGCCGTCGTCGTTTGGTTACATTTAACTACGCGCTTGATGCGCGAGGACAACGTAACGCTAGGGCCCAAGTAGGCCTACTACGCTCAACGAGAAGCATATTGCCTCTATTCGCAGCACGTCAAATTGGTGTGGAGTTCTTTCGAAGTAGTATTTTTCCTATTTAACTTAAACTGGCGATCTGAAAATTTTTATTGGTTAATAGAAAGTGTACAGTTAAAGATCAGCGTATGCTTCTAGTTCAGCGTTTTATGAATTTAGGTGGAATTTTCGAAGTTACAGATAAAATAAATACTTTGGCCATTTTAAGAGGACACAAATTTTTTTTTCTACTAGGCATGCTGCATTTTTTAAGTACAGAAGCAAAGGCTGAAATATGTGTTCTTTTCTTGGCAAATGTAATGGGAATAAGTAAAACGGTTCCACGTAATAAATAATGTGCGTAAGACTCTTTACACCGCCCATGCGCCAAGTATATATGCCTCTTAAAATCTATAATGATTCAGTCGAACAGCTGAAAAAACAGTTATTATTAAACGTGGTTTGGTATACATACGTGCATAGCAATATTAAGTAATGTCAAATTGTTGTGTGTGTGTGTTAGAATTATTATTTACTTTTCACGGTATAAATAAAACGTAAATGATTATTATGTTACTGTACACAGCATAGTGCACATTGAGAACAGCAAAGTAGGAAAAATAATTCATCGCAAGAAAAGTTGACCGTTTGCTAGGTCTCAATGTAAAGTACTGTAGGAACGTATTCTTTCGCCATTAGTAGGGCTATACACTCATTTGACCCTGCCAATGAGATGTTTGGCACACAAATAGGCCTACTGAACGTCTGTAATTTGTCTACAGAAAGTCAAAATATATCAATCGCCGGTCAGTAATACGAGCAACATGCTGCAGTAATTTGGGAAATTTGTTAGCACCAAATGTTTTCACGTTTTTCAACCATCTCTCAGTATTTTCGCACCATTTACATAAATATTATCAGTGATGGCACGTGGAATTAGACCGAGTCTACGCGCCTCTGAAAATGCCTACTTCATCCCCATCCATTACGTTAAAATTGCTAACGCAGAGTTGACACAGGATTTCATTTTCCCGCTACCTGCGAGTCAACACGTTCCTTCCACAGACGTGAAGGTCCCTACAGCAAACATTTACTTTCAAAGTATGTGTGCCCGATCAAACTGTCGAACGAACGAACAAATGGGCACACGGGGCAAAAGCAAACAGCACGCGTTCCGAGAGCGGACGTGACAAGGTGCCCGCCTACACAGCTGTTGAATTTAGTTGCAGCGGGCTGTAAATCCACGTTTATTTTCGAAACTATTGTACGTGTTCACGATGTACCTGTCAACGAAAAGAAGGCACACATATTTAATATCAGGATTATCAAGTGCTTCCAAAACATCACGCACATTGGGGATATTATTTCCGACACACAGCTACAAACGACCTTTCCGCTCAGCTATATCTAAAATTCGTATTGCCCATGTAGATGCGAAACTTAATGTATGTAAAGCATTAGGGGGCAGTCCACTCCAAAACTGTCGGAAATAAGATACGCATATCAATCTTCTCAGAATTTCATGGACTTTCCTATGCATGTGGTGGTACGTCCAAATGAATCCTCAAACAGGAAACATACAAAAACAAAACTATGTAGATTGCCAACAGAAGTGTTTGCACTCCAGTCGTGAAAAAGTGACGTTTTGGACTTACCATCGTATGCTTCTCAGGTACAGAACTAACCGAGATTCTACAATTTACAATTAGTGCAACGTTTCCATCAGGCCGCCGAGCGACGCGCAGATCTTCGGCCGTAAGCAGACTATTCCAAAACTGCTCATCGCTGGAGATGATGGTTCATCGCGGGAAAACTTGACTGTTTGCTGGGTTTCAACGCACGTTCAGCTTACCAGAACATTACTGGCTTTCTCTTGTGTACTTGGAGCTGTAACCGTATTTGACTGAACGAATAAGAATCCCGGTATTGTAACATATACCTATTATTGGTCTACGTTGTGTCAGTATCACCCAATCATACATGTCACAAGAAACTACAGAGATTTCAAGGGTATGTCGGAACAAAACATTTTTGCGATATACCATCAACTCTACTCATTGCACATGAGGGAAGTCTGTTTACGAACAGCATTTAAATAAAGGTACGCGTGTGTATACCAATTTCAAGTTCACCACTAGACATTAAAACATATTTTATAGTTAGAATTTATTGGTTTGTGGTCATACGCCATTGCTCATGTTTTGCTGATCAAACCTATGTTGGATAAACAATAACGAAAAACGAACAAGAAAAAATATATATAAAAACGCACACAAAAAAAAAGAAAAAAAAAAGCAATCCTAGAGGATTTGCCAGTTTTTTTATAGACAACAAAGAATTCTGGAGATAGAATTCAGTCGAATATCGTGACGACAACACCTAGTCACAGAAGACAGACACAAATGTAGAACCAGATTCCCAATATGAAAAAAAGATGGAAATGGACAAAATATCATATTGGGAATCTGGTTCTATATTTGTGTCTGTCTTCTGTGACTAGGTGTTGTCGTCACGATATTCGACTGAATTCTATCTACAGAATTCTTTGTTGTCTATAAAAAAACTGACAAATCCTCTGGGATTGCTTTTTTTTTGTGAGCGTTTATATATATATATATATATATATATATATATTCTTGTTCGTTTTTCGTTACTTGTCATCCAACACAGGTTTGATCAGCAAAACATGAGCAATGGCGTATGTCCACAAACTAATAAATTATAATTGTAAACTCCCATTGCAACAAACATTTAAACATATAATATTTTATAGTTGCCGGAAATTGTTGCTGTCTTTTAAGGTATGCAAATATTGTCGCAGAATCCTTCAAAATGTATAGTTAGGGCCATGAACTTTTCGCGAAAAGAGTTTCGCCCCAGTTTCTTTCAGTGCCTTATGTGCACATTTACAGTTCTGATTCATAGTCAGCGATTGGGTATTTTAACTCTCACGTGGCTTAGTGCAAATAGCATACATGTGGTGTTGCAGTAACCTTACTGTGATTGGCACAGTCAAATGAGAGACGTTACTTCACACAGACACGCTGCCAATAACCATGAAGCAAAGCTGCAGATGTGCACGTAAGGCACTGCAACAAACTGGGGCAAAATTATTTTCGCGAAAAGTTCATGGCCCTAGGTATAGGCGTCTTCAATACAAGGGGTACAAGACCAATGCTGACGTATCTCTGTGTGTGACCAAATTGAATGACGCCATATTGCAGCCCAAAACATGCGATCTCCTATACCAATTATTTTTTGTTGAAAAAAATTGTTCCTCCATCCCAGCTAAAGTACACAATTCCCTATCTTCCGCTGCAATATGTCAGCGTTCAGTTTGGTCATGAAACAAAAGAGCAGCGTACCAGTTTAGTTCCTTTATAACACCTTTGGTTCAATACACAGTTACCTTTAATATTACGTCATAAAATGACAGGGTCACCACTGAAAGTCTTATACAGGAGCGTTGCCGACGAGGAGACTGCACGCCAGTTCCAATGACTTGCACATAGAGGCCAGGGTGAGGCGAGATCTACACCTTATCTCGCCCTTACCGCTTCCGCACTTCTAGACCTCGAAAGCGCAAAATATGTTCACCCAGATGGCCACCTAGAAGCCACGGGTTCGTATTTATGCTGGTTTAGAGAGTTTAATTTTATAAATCCTGAATGGGAACATATCGCAAAACCGTCACATACAAATGCTGGAAATTATTTATACTATATAGCTAGGGACCTGAAAAATAAGCATTATCATTTACACACATGCTAGAATTCCAGCAACTGCAAGATCATGACACTTTCGCAATTGGCCTTTGACTTATCTGACACCTCCTGTAAGTCTCCGAGCAAATTATTTCAACATACCTAGGGCCCGGTAGTTTTCGCGAAAAGATTTCTGCCCCACTTTGTTTCAGTGTCTTACGTGCACACCTGCAGCTCAACTTCATGATTATTGGCAGAGTGTTTTTGTGCAGAGTTATTATTCATTTGACTGTGCCAATCAGTACATGGATAACTGCGACACAACACGTCTGTGATTTGCGGATTTAACCTCCAGACGTTGTATGTTAAGGCATCCAATCACTGACCACAAAGCAGATATGCAAGTGCGCACGTAAGGTAATAATAAATATGAGACAGTCAATATTTCGTCCAACCATTCATACAAGCCCACAATTAATAGACTAATGATTATGCTACCTTTGCACGGTCAAAATACCGGTTCACCTCAGATTTCAACGTCTTTATTTTATTTTTATATTGGTACAAGGTATCTTTTTTTTCTTAATTTAGACATAAATTGTGATAAAATCTTCCTCTTAGGAAATTTTTGTATCTCTCATAGTTTTTGCGTAATGAGTCGTAAACGTCAAAATTTTCACTTTACGGTTTCAGGTACGCCACTAAAACTAACTGACATACCAAACTGAAAAAATTCACACTATATAACAATATTGTAGGCTATCATTTGACATATATAAAAACAATATATATATATTTTGTTTTTTTTTTAAATGTTGATATTTTTTAAATTTTCATTTCAAAATGCAGAATTTTTTATTAAAACAAAAGTGTTTTATTTAACTCTCAGCGTCTAGGGTTCTACCCGCAAATTACAGACGCGTTGTGTCGTAGTAACCTTGTTCCTGTCGGCACAGTGAAATGAGCCCCGTCTGTGCAATAACATATTCTACCAATAACCATAAAACACAACTTCATATGTGCACATAAGGCATTGTAACATACTGTTGCCAAATTAGTACGGTGATCAACTTTGGGGCAGAGGGCAGTTCGGTGGCGGATAAGCGCGGAGGACTCGGCAGGTCCACGGACTACGGGCACCTCACTGGACCGGCGACAGACCCCTCATCGGACCGGCAATCAACCCCGCAACAGCCCAACACAACCCTCCCTCACTTCCCGGAGAAATTAAACGGGAACGAGGCTTTTAATCAGACAGTTTGAGGGTGAAGAGAGGGGTAGGGGAATGTGCGGCGAAGGGAGAGAAAGTGTTTCAAGTTGACAAGTCGCAGCCGGGGTCGGTCCAGTTCCCTCCCATGACCGGCACCGATTCATCGCGCCTCGCCCGGGAAAAGAAATTTAATATCCCCGACGGTTGGCAACAATGGGCCGGGCGACCGCATAACAGAAGCGGCTCTTTAATTAAAACATCCGCGGATTATTTCGTCGGTTTCGGAGGTTGCACATTCCGTGGTTCCACGTAATCGCCGAGTTACTAGGACAGTTTGGGTGGAAGGGAAGCGGAAAAAATTACTGTACATATTGCGAGCGCATGTGCTACCAAGTAGGAATTACTCTAAGCGTCTTGAAAAGACGGGATAGAATCATCATTTCATTGAAGAGCATAGTGTGCTGATACCGTCAAATGAGAAAAAGAAGTTTTACTTCTAACTGTTCTACGCTATTCTCATTGCTCAAAAAGTCATAGAAAAAAATCTAATTTTACTTTCTACCGCAACTTAGGAACGGGTGTTTCGAATATGTTGGAAATTTCCTCCCATTTTACTCTCGAATCATATTTTCTCCCGTTCCTCTCTGACCCTATTTCCATATCTTTGAAATTTCTCATATATTTAACCTTTGAGAGTTCTGATTCGTGTATGCATTTTTTATTTCATTCTGTTTCAGTTTATTTACAATTATACAATCGAATTAGTTTTACAAAAATAGGAGAGAACGCTCGGTTCCACTTAGAAAAACTATAATGCTAACGCTTCTAAAACGGTTTGTTAAAATAATATGCACATTTCAAGATTTCTGCTGCAAGTAAAGTTTAAGTTTATTAGAACTTCCACTGATTCTCTATTGCAAAAAGTAAAGTAAAAAAAAAAAATTCTAAAAATTGAATTATATAAATTTTTATTCAATTGTTTCTTCATACGACGAGAATATTGAAAAATTTTTGTTTATAAGAACATAGTTTGTAACACATGCATCATTGTCTTCAGAGTCACACTCACTGTTAATAGCCACAGATTCGTTAAGAAGTTTTCACGCCAAACATTACCATGAACATACAGGGGTTACTTTTCCGTATACTACAAATTATCATTTAGATCTTCGAATATACTTCAAAGTACACCTACCCACTGCAATTAACTTGGTCGAGAAAACGTACATTTATCTGTCGCGACATAAGAACTAAAAACGGCTAACGTAACACCAAACAACATACACGCCGACATCTCTGGCGGAAAATGTAAACACAGTAACTTAATCTTCGATTGCGAACTTGTGTTATTTGTTATCTAACAAAAATCCAATAAACATTAATAAAAAAACTATCCGTGAGACAGTTGGAAAACAAAATTTATCTTATTTTCACACACGTATCGTTTATCAGTTTTCATCCCAACAACAATTTTATACCGTTAACAAAATCGTGACTCTCCAATGTAACTCTCTCGGTTACAGCCATCGAAATGTATTCTGAACGTTAGTGACCCGCGTACACTGTTTGTTGGACTATGTTGCAGCTAGTTAGAAATGCAAGTTTATTTTTGGTGATATGATACGTGTTCACAGTATACCTATATGCGAAAAAAACTCATTTCAGAGTATGTTTAGTGAACTTACCGTCTAAACATTCACGATCCCCCTCCAACACAGCTAAAAACGGCCAATCTCAAATATATTTTAAGAAATCTATTGTTCAGGGTGATATGAAACTAATCGAGTATTCTACTATATGATTTGCTACAGTTTTTCGGCAACAGCATGACATGATCGATCACTGCTTTAGCCCCATATGTTCTAGCGTTACAACGGAAACGATGAGTGTCAGCTTATCGCGTTGCGCATAGGAGCAATGGGGCACTGGTTGCAGGCGTCAGCGAAGCCCTTATTGCTACAGACCTGCTAATTTCGCATTATTATCTAACTGCAGACTAAACTGCAGGCTGTTGTCCTCTCCCTCTAAGTCTTCCGTTCGCATACAATGGCAGCGGGAAATGCTTTTGGCCAATAATTAAAAATTAAAAATGTCAACGGTAGAATGACAAATCAAATATAAACAGTCCAAATCGTAAATGTCATCACACAGTGATCGGCGACCAATAACAACACACTTTGTTAAAATATGTACGGGTAAATGAAGTATGTTCACAAATATAACCGCAATTTTCAGGTCTCTAATTATAGCGCCTTCGCTTCTGAGCCACCAACAGCAATGCCTTTCCCTGATTCGCCGGAATTTAGGACAGACAAAAGAATCAGGAATAGTCATTGCCGTTTTGACAGCTCAAAGTGAATGGCACTTCATTGCAGGGTGACCTTGAAGATCGCGACCTTCTGATACAGACGACTATGGCAAGATCCAAGAGAATGTAATGATATTAGTGTCTTCGGTGTACGACTTTCTTACAGTGGAATACGAAGATATAACAACAGAAGAACGTTTCGCAAGTGAAAGTAATTTTACGATTAACGTTATAATTAAATTGTCCACAGTGCCATATCCTACGTCTTTTAATGTCTAAATGTAGAATAGTGTGATGGAAACACTTATTGCCAAATTTATAATAATTAAAAATGACGGCAGACGTTCCACATTACGCGGCGAGAGGACACCAGCGAAAGGCTAATGTCAAAAGGAAGAATCCAACGGTCCGTCCCATTGGGACAAGCCATTAAATTCATGAGATAATACCTAGCCTACACCAGAAATACGTATTTTCAGTCGAATTCTCTAATGGTTACTAGTCTCTGGCGAAGCAATTTGAAATATAAAATTTTAATATTTCATTTCAACGTGGACTTTACGCATCGACAACGGGGAGATCATTAGAGACGATTACATGCACTTGCATAATGAAAGAAGCTAGAGGAATATAGGCCATGGCCTTTGTTAAGGAACCATCCCAACATTCGCCTGAAGCGATTTCGGGCAACTCCGGAAAAACGAAATAAGGATGGCTGGACTTAGAAATCGAGCCAGATGGGAGTCCAACGTGTAACCTAGTGCCACCTCGATCTGTTAAAAACAAAATAGGAATATTGGCACACCAGAGAAAAACAATCACGCTTGCTATTTTAATTATAAACTCCTTATATAACATTGTGGCGGCGAGGAGATACGTCTGTTTGATAAATATTTTCTAAATACCTAACTTAACTGCTAGCATTTGAGCGATGCCGGAGATTTGTCAAAACCCTATGTTTCACTGTTTTCAACAAACTATTACTAAAATTATTTTCAACCACAGTGTGAAATTCAGTAAAATAAAAGACTTTTAATTCCAAATTTTATAATAGATTACTGATGAAGGAATCATCAACTCGTGAAAATTTGGCAATACAATTAATACGTTAATATCACAACAGCAGGTTATAAGAATACATTACACTACGTGTATTAAGAGATCGGTACCCACGTTACTTCCGGGTCGTGCCACAAATTATGATGTTTAAACAATTCCAAATCATACCCGATTATTCCAAGGTAGTTTCATTCGGGACCTGAGCACATCACATTAAACCTAATGAACATCACTTCCACAGCTCTAATTACAGTGCACAGAAAAAAAATACGTAACGAGTATTAGGTGGACTAAGATAAAAAAAAAAAAAAAAGAAGAAATTCAAAGGTTTCACTGAAAAGAAACTGGCCCCTGAAGAACGTAAGTGATTTAAATGTCCTTGCATATAAACGTAGGATAGAGCCCTAACATAGGGCTCTTTGCGTAATCCCGTCTTTAAAGACTACTTTACCCGCTATTTTCTTTAATTAAGTGTTAAAGCACACGGCGAAGCTGACTATCAACTCTCGTAAAGACCGGACTTTAGCCCAGGGGCGCAGTGGACGAAGGTGTTATTTCTTTTTATCGCAGGGGAGAGAAAGAGTTTCCCCGGGCGCAGGCTGAAGCTCGACGTAATCACACTCGCCCTGCTGCTTGGGCCGGTTCCCCTTTAACCAGGATTACGGCAAGTAATTTATCTGGTAACGCACAATCGGAGGGCGAGAGCTGGATTAACAGCGGATGAGAAGCGCGGAACGAGCCCGGACAAATGTTCATCTGCTATGGGGGAGGAGCTCTTAACGGAATAGTAGGTCATTATTCATGGTTTTGCGCGACCCTCTCACTTCGACCCTGTCCTGCTACTGCTCAAAACACGCGCTTCCCAATCCCCGACGCGCGGGCGAAGAAATCAAACAAGAGATCGTTGTCTGCAACAGTCACGGTGTTCGCCCAATCACCGTGTAGGCATGCCCAAGTTGCCACACCGGTTCGATGGTTTACTTGAGAAGAGTCTGAACTAACATAGGTCGACACCGAATGAGTGTGAGTTATCTTCAGGACACTGCTGTTTCCCTTTAGAGGTGCGAGTATTCCGCGGATTTATTCTGGGTCAGGTGAAATATCACTTCTGGTATTGAACAACAGCTGTTGCTACACACCTTCGACGACGGAATGATAGTACTAAATAAGGAAATAATTCGTGGGGATATCACGTGCTATTCGCCAGTGCGTTTACAATACTTTAAAGTGGTTGCCAGATGAATCAGCGAAATAATCGTGAATCTACAGGCATCGCATTCAATTCAAACAGTGGCGAACAACCGCTGACGTTTCTACTGCGAAGTTCGCCACGGCGGTAGAAGTCAATCTGCTGCGTTTTTAGGGTCTACTGACGAAGAAAAATCTATAGCAATAGATGCAAAATATCTCCGTATACTGTTTCGTAGAACTTAAGTAAATTTTGATATTTTCGTTGGTTTTACATTTTTAATGCTGTCAATCGATGTTCCTAGTTATAAAATAAAGTAGAGACGTTCATGCCACCGTATAAACATTACATTATCTCTTTCCTCGTCTTTTGTCTTACATTACATAGTGTAAATAAACAGTTGGGCACCCTCAGAACTATCAATTTTTACTGAAGTTTGTAACCGGCATAGAGCCTTTAAATGTAAACAAATACATATAAATTGTAAATACTGTAAATTAGGTTAGAATAGTCGTAGAAAGCCAGCTGAAATTGCATTGTGATTAGGATTGTTTGTTTTATGTGACTCAATTGCAAAGCTTTGTTTAATGTAATTTAATGTGTAATTTAGTTTTGAGTACTGGCGAGAGGCGCAGTATGACCAGAGGATTGTGGCATTGTGTCCCGGCAGATTGATGCTTAACACAGCAGGGGAGGGAAAGTTGCGAAAACATGGGGTGAAAGCGAGCGAACAGCCTTGAGCCGACGAGGGACACGCGGCGAGGATGCTGAAAGTTAGGGTACCTAGAGGCGTGGCTACGCCCCCCCCCCCCCGGCTGTGCAATTTAATATTAACTTTATAATTAGTCATCAGAATTTTATAAAAATTTGTAAATAAGTTCAAAGAGATATTAATGTTAATGTGTGTGAATTTTAAAAAGATGCAATAAATTGATACGGAGGAATGGCAGGGTTTGTTGTCGTCACCCACGAGAGGCGCGATTAGCTGAAAGTTAAAATGGGGGCGGTCCTAGGAGAGTTTTGCCATGTAGGCGCGAAGGGAATGTTAAGGGGACTCCTGCGGCAGCCTCCACGAAGGGTGGACGTGTCGCGGGGAGCCACCGCGGCCGATTGTCGTAAACCACGTAAATATACAGGATAATTCGACGGCGACCTCCACGAAGTGTGGGCAGCCATCGCGGGCGATTGTAGTAAGCCGCGTATATAGAAGAACTCCGGCGACGATTTCCACGAAGGGTGAACGCGTCGCGGGTAAATTCGCGGAAATTCGCGGGAAACCGTATATAAAACTGATTCTTGCCGCGACTGTCACGAAGAGTGTGATATTCGCGTGAGGCCGTGGTTAAAAGCTTTAAAACGATATTATAGCGAATCTCTCGTGGGACTGACGGAACAAGTTCAGGGTTCCGAAGTATCGAAGTACATAAACGGACGGTGTTTTTAATCAATAACAATAGATCCCCACACAACATTAAGAGAGAGAGGATATAACAAGTTATATCGTAATCTTGACATGTGCAAGTGGGGATTGATATTATTGCCTTTTGGATCTCATGCATGGACCAGAAAAATTCTTAAAATGGTGCTTCTAGTATAGCCTGTGTTTCGTGTATACATATATATATATATATATATATATATATATATATATATATACACACATTTATATACCCACATATACGTATATATACCAATAAAGCCAGACTACGGCCACTTCTGGCTTTCTTGGTTTATGTATTTTCTATTTTAGTTGTTCATTTAATGCTACTGTGGGTTTTCTAAGATTCAACAATATTCACTAACAATGGCGCATATCAAACGAAAGCATTCAGTTTAACATACACTTCCATCTTAAAAGATCATACGCAATTCTCATTATATGACTCCTCCGTTTTACAAGAAGCTAGACCGCAGCGAACGGAGTATAAATACATAACTATCTAATTTTGTTAATACATCACCTTTAATTAATATGACGACCATTCAATATGAAGTCATAAAATATTCAAGTACACTAAGGCCGCGTTCAGATAGGCACGTTAAGTTCAATCGTCACGTGGCCTGATTTAGTGTATTAAAGGTGATGCCGTTCATGGTAATTTGGTGTCTAATTTGTAGTTTTATTTAGTTTAAAATATGTAAATAGATCTATAAAATATGAAATACTAGGCAGCGTTCAGATCAATCCAAAACAAATAATTTGGTAGTAAATATAATTGATAAATTAGACTACGGACGGCAGTGACATATAAAACGGCATGCTTATACACAGTTTACCCAATATTGGAATCAGAAGTCGCATGACCCACACCAATACAACTAACATGCATTTAACGGCACAGCATTTAAAGACTACAAAATGCACTAATGATACATTGGTTTGTCTGCCGGTAATTTTTGGAAACAATATAGAAAAACAAAAATAAGGTAGTCCTGGGTAAGAGAGTTTATCTGAACAAACTCTGGGAGAAAATACTGCCAGAGTGGCGCCTGACAAAACGCACGTCCACAAAGTTGGCAAAAATAAGTTTTTTATGATTACTTAATGTTTGGTTGTACTATTTCGACAATGGGCGCTGTTAGCAGGAAAATGGATTAATTTGTGTACTGCAGAGGATGGAGGGTAAAACAGGTTGGACAGGGTGGGGGTGGGAGTGGAGTAGGGGGACAAGTCCACCTCAATAATTTGCATGTTTTATTTATTTATTTTTGTTATTTTATGTTATTTGTCGAAAAATTAAATTTTTAATTGTATTCTTACTTCATGAGCTGCCTACTTATAACTAAAATTTTGTTTTATGTTAACGTGATTCATACAGACCCGTAAATACATTTGAAAAGACGTTAAATTTCCAACTCCTATAGCATAGGCTACATGTGCGTTACTTTTATGATTGGACTGTTGTTTAAAACTAGCCCTTAATATAATTCTAGACCAATATGAAACTAGTATGAAAACACCCACGGACTCCCGCGCTACTTTGTCGGACGTACAACTTACATTAACCCACTAACAGCAACCACAGAACAAGTTGCTTAGGCCAGAGTTTATACAGGAATCTTGAGTCCAGCTGGCAGGTCGTTGAAACCACATTTCCGGGTCTAGTGATTCATTGTCCTATAATCACGAAATAATTAAACAGTGTGCAATAAATCGATTTTATGTAGTCAGGTTCTCCCCCACCCAACAAATAAAATTCATAGCATACGATGACCTGTGAGACTAATCGTTGCCTGAAGATGAAGTACGAGTCTAATTCCTGTGCGAGCATCCGTTAAAATATTGCCTGTAGGAGTATTTAACGAACATCTGTGTTATTTATATGATATATTCACGAACTTTTTATTTATTCTTATTTACATGTATATCTATTAAGGTGAGGTAACCTGTCGTAAAACGGCGGTTACACCAGGTTTTACGTAACGTTATATACTGAGCACATTTCTTAACTGACGGTCAACGAAATACCGCCCGGTCATCTTCAACAAGAATCCCCTTCAACATGGCGCAAGTCGATGTGGAGGCTACTCGCACGTAAATGTTTACGGCTTGCTGCCGAGTGGTCCGAGCTAAAACTGGGCTGTGTGTGTGTATCTCGAGTGCACTTCGGGACTGAGTGCGATAAGCAGAGGCTCAACTCGAAATAGCGGCGCTTTCGTGGTGAGGGCTCAGGCATCGCACACGACGGCGTCCAATGGGGCTACGCTCGAAAAACAGTCCGAACATTCGTGTACTAGTATCCGTGTACAGAGAATGCGCCGTCTTTCGTTCGCGCATGAATCCTAAAATATTCCAATGCATTCTAAAGTCAACAGACCATCTACGAATTTCGAAGTTCTCGAGCTCAACATCGCACGAACAGTTCTCGTATACGAATCTCGTATACGAAGGTGAAAGTGGTGTTAATGCATAGCAAAACAGCAGACGGAGCAACAGACAGTTTGTATACGAATACAATCCCCTGGAAAGAGGCGACCGGCCGTGCATCTTGCGAGCGAGGCCGGGCGAAACAGAACAAGATGCTCCCTCCCAAGGTAGTTGGTAAGAGTCGAGAAGAAAAAGATGGGGGAGGGGGGGGGTACATTTGCAACGGGCCTCGACGAGCAACAGTGCCACAGACCCACACATTATTGAAATAATTTTCACATTTGGTCTATAGTACAATTTAAAATTGTATTATCTTACCTTTGAATACTTCTTGCAATGCTGCAATATTAAATTTAGCGACAAAATTAAACCTTTAAAACTGGCCTTATTTCGTCGAGGTCGTGTACCGTAAACTACAATACAAACTTAAGGCATGAATGTGACACATGAAGTAATACTATAATAATTAATAGTAAGTTAAAATAAAAATTATTCCTCTTAAAAAATTACTTCTTAGACATCATAGGTCGTTATATATATATATATATATATTTAATATTATTGGTCTTAACGACTCTACGACTGCGAGGCCAACAGAGATGGTCGCACACAACTTTACACAAGGGCAGGAGAGAAGTCGGCAGTTTTCTTTGTAAAGGAATCATCCCGGCATTTGCTTGAAACGATTTGGGGAAACCATGGAAAAATCGGAATCAGGACGACTTGCGCCGGAATTTGATTCCGGGTCCTCATGAATGCGAGACCAATGTGTTACCACCTCGTCACCTCGCTCGGTATGTGATATAAACGTACAGTTCCATTATCACCTAATGAACACCGAGTAGAATTGTGTTGAAACTCGTCACCAAAAATACCGTGGAACAACCCGAAGTAAGAACCGTACGCGGTCTTCGAACTCTTGTACGACTAGGAAAGTACTGAATCACATAAGTACCACAGCATCCTGGTATAAAGAAAATCTGAATAATTGGGCCAAATAAGTAGCAATGAACGTTGTGAATCCGGTGAACCGAGCACCTTCGACAACTTGGTTCCACCAAATAACAAAATTATTAAGAATGCTACTTTCTGGATTAAATTTAGAATTTTAACACCTGAAAACCTTGCTGGACCAATTTCACTTTGAATTACTACATGGCGTATTTTAGAATTATTTAATATGGTGACTCAGTTATAATAACTAAATTTATTTTAATACTGTAAATAATAATTTTACTAAATACATGTATTGTTTTTATTGCAAGTAGTCTTGGACAAGAATAAAAATTAAAATGTACAGCTACCAATGGGTTGATGACAAAAGGGTGAAGAAACAGACTAGGTAAAATGAATGAGGACTCAGTGAAAGTGGTCCAGAAATATCTGTTTGTGAAGAGTTCCGAAATTTCTGTTGACGACACTGATCACCCATCCACTTTGTGTCAGCTTTGTGTCTACTGTTCTCGTCTTCCTGAAAGGAGGAGCTGCATTAAAAGAACTGGTTTTTATATGCGTCAAGATTAACGAGGAATTTAATCCGGCGTGTGTGGAATAGCAAATGTCCATATTAAGAAACAGCACCAAGGCTCAAATAAACCCTACAAAAAAGTCTAGCAGATTAAAAACAATTCTACTACAACGCCAAAATTGATAGGTCGCAAATCAAACTACATCGACTAATATAAAATAATAAAAAGTTGTAAATAAAAATTATTATAACTACCGAGTTTGACGAGTTTATATGCGATTATTATCCGACCGTTTGACTCAATGGTTAGAGCTCCTGGACAAAGGGTCCCGGGTTGGATTCATGGCAGGGGAGAAAAATGTACAGTTATCTCCTCACGGGTCTGGTTGTTGTCCCGTCATCCCGAATGGCTAAACACCGCTATGTGACCCTCGCTTAGTCGCGTCTCAGCACTGAAAGAATAGTATTGTTGTAGGTTCCATGCTTCTGTTAAAATAGGGACAACAGCCCAGTTAAGTTCCGGTTACTATCTTGATTATTCCTATATCAATCTGTTCTGTAGAACGAGTAGAGATAATATTTCTTTTATAAAACATATTGTTACTTCTATTAACAGATTGTTACAGGAACAACGCAGCCAAGCGCTGAACTAGCGTGCAAGGTTCCCGCTGAACGGTTTTAACTATGGGAGATTAAACGGTGACCATATTGGTGGGAAGTCTGCAACCAAGTTCAGTGCAGGTCGCAATCTGAGTTTCACGTACATCCTAAAACTATGAGGTTCCGACCTTGTCTGACGTTCTTTTTTTCGTACGTTGGCACAATTGGCACACGTGGAATAGTTTCGTAGAAAAAAAAAACCTGTTTACGAACACACTGCAACGCATTTGAAGTGCTGGGTAGGCGGCCGTCTTAAGGATAGTAATTGACTTCATATAACTGGTTCAAACAATACTTCAGGTGCGCCACGCACTCTGTCGGCCAACAGTACAAGTCAGATGTGCAAGCAGTAACATGGATAGGTAAGATAACTGAGCTTTACCTCTCGTCGACAGCCAGGTCATTAGAGACGGTGACACAACTTGGTACAATGACAGGAGCTGGGAGAGGAGTCAGTCATGGCCTTTGTTAAGGAACCATCTCATCCAGCATTCGCCTGGAGCGATTTCGGGGAAACATGAAAAACCGAAATCAGGATGGTCAGGGCTGGGGATTGAACCTCGGTCCCCACGAATGCGAGTCCAACGTGTTACCGTACTGCCACTTCGCTCGGTATAATAACCTGGAGTCCAATTTCCCTTTCAAACAAAAACTCGATATTTGCAGTTCCCTATGCATAAGTTATCTCTTTCAAATCAAAAACATCGAGCAGTTCAAATAATCAATACACTGAGTCATTTCAGCGCGGGGCCACGGTTTTGACAATTCGCCTACCACCACGATGATCCGGGGTCGAACCAGAATTTTCGCACGTTGTCAGACGGGCTTCTACGTTTCCTCCGTCCTTGCATTCCGTCGCTGTTCCATCGTAGGGCTTCACTTCGTGTCATTCCTCGAGGAATAACGTGCGTTTACGTATTTAGGGGACTGACGCTAGGCAGCTCTAGTTCTCGAATTCGCTACCCACTCTCTCTATATTTTTATTTAGTGATCACAGCGAAGAATGTTCTAGTGGTCCACGCGAGGTGTCGCTCAAGGATATGTCCTTATAAATTACGTAAATAACTGTAAATCAACAACACACACTAACAACAGACACTTCCGAAAACGTGAAATATCTCGTTTAAGAACTCAGATTTCTGATCCTTTAAAGTTCAAGTTACAAAACAAAATTCAATTTGTACAATATACCTGAAATTTCTTCTAATATAAACTACAATGGATCTGTATTAACAAATGCATTGTAAAATTTCAGTAATTTTTGTGAAGTTATAAAATAAATTTCCTTTGAGGCGAAAACTTTCCGAAATGTTTTCCATCGATGGCCTAAAGTATATTAAGTGTTAAAGAAGGCCAAAAGGAGAGAGAGAGAGAGAGAGAGAGAGAGTGTGTGTGTATGTATATATATTTTTTGTGACGTGATTTTTGTTCTACCTGACTAGTACTGCTTGTTGCCTAAATAATAAACAGAAATCATACAAGAGTAGAATAAATCGTACGCAATTAATAGCTTGCATAATCAACCAACATAAAATACCACGGTATCTATGACCATAGACGAAACCATCCAAGGACGAAGCTGCTAGATATAATTGAGTAAATGATGAAAAAAAAAAGGGGGGGGGGGACGTACTAATAGAAACACAGTAGTGAATGTAGTGAAGGGGCTGGGTTACATTAGAACTAGTGTGCTAAGTTCGACCTGGGCCTCAGCTGGCGCTAACGCTCCGTGACGCAGGCCAAGGCCACCCACGCTTGAGGTGACGTAACGTGCCCCCCGGAGCGGGACGGAACTTCCGGGGCCCGCGAGGGAACAATACACGCACGCCCGCACCACTTGGCAGCCATGCAGCGACGATGCACCCCTGGAGCTCGGCTCCTCACTAGCTAGATCGTGATCTGCAACACGCATGTGGGACTGGGGTACTCGGCCACCCACACACTCGCACACCCGCACGAGTCGTTATACATGACGTACCGTAGGTTCAACATTTTATATGTGGTTCAGGATTAAGGGGTATTGATCCCTACCACCTTGGATTTATCTGTTTCTTCTCGATAGCTTCTGTTCCTGTCGATGTATCAAAATTTTTTTCACGACAAGGCATAGATACAAACTTAATCGATTTTCTGTAATTGCTGGAACCATAACGTATTTATTATTTTGCAACGGGAAGCAACTGAAAAGGAAAAATTGCTTTATTTACGGGAGCGACTACAGAAGCCACAAAATTAACAGAAACAATGCCATATGGATTCCAAAAGGTGATTGTAACTATAAACTATGTCTTGTCAGCGTGGAAAAAGTAAAACAACGTGCATAGTCCCCGATTTATAAGAAAAACCGTAAAACCGATCTGACAGGGATCAATCCCCCTTAAGTGGGCACTTTTGAAACCCTAATTACTAGGGACTGGAAAATTAATTACCTGTAGGCTAGAATCAACTATTCTATGCATACTCAAGCCCCGACTATTTGTCCACTACCTGCTACTCAGTGGAACAACAGACAATGAACGAATAGACGGGGCTTGAGTATGTATAGTACAATTAATTCTAGCCTACATGACATTGAATTCGCGAAATTTTCCAGTCCCTGCTAATTACTTATTTCCTTTAAAACTATTTATAGTTTCTTGCCTAATTTAAAAATGAGCAAAGCAACTAAGTAACGATCAAAGTCTATATACTATACTGTTCCCAAAAGTTAAAGTTTTAGGAGGTAATAAATAATACTTTATTTTAGTTATTATTCCAGACAAGATGGTCTTTAATGTGCTCACTTTATCGCGAACCACCTATAGAAACGCAGCTGCTGTAAAAATGGCACTGAAAACTATACATTAATAAATGTAAAATTATTGAAAATAAAATAAAGATGTAATCTATTTGCTATGAATAATTGCAGGGTACAAAACGTACGATTTTCTGTCTCATTTGTCAAAAGGTTAAATTTAACGTGCGGCATCTATAGTAAAGTTTTGTCGGTAAAATCAGTGCTTTCGCGTATAACCATATATATGTAAATAACTGTTCTGGTCTATATATTTTTTTAAGGGACGGTAAACTGTTAGCTAAATACGCCACAGTTTACTGTGGTCCTATATGCCTTTAGAGAGGCAACAATACAGCGAAAATCCCTAAAAATGGCAACTTTTGACCTTCGGCACTAAGTCTGCTTAGGAGATAAGTGCACCCTGGTATCTGCAGTTGAATAGTTAAGCTTTCGAGACATGCATTTATATAACAATGTTACAGATATAATCTGCGTGCTACTGGACTAAAACGAGCGCGATTAGTACTTGGGCACGCCCGGGTTGTCGACGCTTGTTCGTTCAGGAACTTTACCTCATCTCCCCAAGGTGTAATGCGCTCAATACGGCTCAGCTGGCATCTCTCTCCAATCACTGGACATGTTCAGAAGTCGACAAGCAAAGTTAATTTCCCTACCGTCGTTTGCTGGATATCGACAGCGTGAAAATAAACTTTAGAGATAAACGGAGGTGAGGTGAGATGGCTGTCTGGCCCTTTTGACAGCATGGTCTTAAGAGCCCATGTCGCATTTTGGTGATTTTATTTTCTCAATTCCTTCTTAAAAGAAAATTTTGCAAGATTTAACTGACAGTATTTCAACATTGAAGTAGCTAATTACGTTACCTTTCATTACGTACACTGTATTCGTAAAATTAAACAGTAACTATTAAATAATCAAGTTAATTTATATTTAAAGATAAAAATTATCTCTAACCAAATAATAAACACTAAATAATTCCCAGTACCGGTTTCATCTTATAATACGTACCTAACAGTAAAAGGTAATGTTTCTATAAGGAGACATTGCTTATTATACGCTATATCCTTCATTTATTAAACGAAAATATTTATTTCAAACAATTGCAAATAACTTTGCTTTGAAAAACATTTGAGACTATGTACAGTCATACGATACACAATTTTGCCACAGCGTTTTTAAAAATAATGTACCACTGCTAGCAAAAAAAAAATATATTTTCTTCATTTTGGCTTATTTTTACTACAAAATATGTGACATTTTAGGGGTAAAAATATAAAAATCCGTTTGGTGTATTGCAGCAGAATAATTCGGATACAAACGATGATATATAAGTGTTAAAACAGTAAGAATGAATTTTTGATGTATGTGTTAATTTGCGTTCAAAAAAAAATATTTTTGAAACCACGGGAAAACAAAAAGTGAGACCTTAAGAGGGCGTGGTACATAATTCAACGCTAAAAGCATTAATATATAACCGTAGGTTTCTTGAAGCCAATTTGCGAAAGTCAAACAATCGCAACCCTAGACAATAGCTTTAGCCAACGTTTTAAACAAAATTGTTTCCAGTGTTACGAACTTCTGAGGCACAATCTCTGACGCCGGAACCTCGTGCATTTAACTGCGGCGCAAGAGATCACGCGTAACGAATTAGTAATTCTGGATAAATATTTACTCATAAAGTTGGCAAATACCATTTTCTAGGATTGCCATTGAGTATTTGATCTATATTGGCTTTGAAAAAAGCGTAGAAATCAATTGATTTTTTCAGCGTTTATTTATCTACCACGCACTCTTAAGAGCCGGCGAGGCTGAAGTGATGTGAAGGGAAAACACAACAACCACGCCCTGCAGGGATTCGGACCCAGGACCTCTCGCATCGCATACCGGCACCTAACCGACTACGCTATGGAGGTCGGCAGAGATAAATGTAGGGCCTCAGACGGGCATACACACTTGTATAGTTCTTTGAGTGCTATTCCTAAGCAGTCACCACTTACGCACGCTTCGAATAAACTTGTATAGGTGGTTCACTTTAAAGTGAGCACTTCCCAACATTTACAGTAATAAAAGAAATGTATTTATTGGTGCCACAGAAGAAAATTTTTTGACATTTATGAAATGTTTACACTAGTTTTTAGTTACATGGAAGTTTTCGTATTTAAACATAGTAAAGCTGGAGACATAATGGCTCATAGAAAATTGTGAGAAGTGCTCAGTTTATCCTGAATAGCCTATAACGGACGAAGCTCTGCACAGTTATCTAGATATGTTGGATGTGAAACCACGGTTTTAACGTAACACCGCACTGGAAAAGCGGGATGACGTTTGGATCTCCTAACTATACAGGCTTCAGAAAAACTTCAATAACCTTCCAACTCGGTTTTCAAAAATGCAGCGTGTTAACGGAATCATTTAAACGTACTTCTAATGTGTGCATTTACGAAAAGAACAAACACGTCAAACGATGTCGGAATTATTGTAGTTTCAAAACATCACGTTTATCAAAAAGATCATTTTTGAGCCCCTCAAAATGGCTAAAAACGAATTTTCAAATTTACTAAATATAAACAACTACTTGTTGGATTCGTGTGAAACTACGATAGAAAGATGTATTGGACTTTACTTAAAACTTTCCACCAATAAAAAGATGGGGTCGCCGCTGAATGTGTCAGTCAGGCGAGTGACCTACAATACCTCGAAACGCCGGTTCTGTCTTGCTTTGCGGTAGAGGTGGTACCGCAGCAAATGAGTCGATCAACATCGCCCTTGGCGCCGTGCCTCACTCATACAAACACATTGGTCAGTAGGCAGGCGCCTTAACAGTCACAGGCGCCTTAATAGTCACCGGTTCGGCCTCCACCTTACATAACGGGAACGGTTATAAAACAAAACAAAAATAAAAATCATATCACGACAGTGATACAGAATGCGTGTACGAAGTTCTCAATCGAAATAATAAAAAAATTGAGCTAGGAGGGTGGTGGGGCGTAGATTTTATGGTGTCCTGCATTATGGACACCAGTCATTATGATAAAAATATTATGTTCATACAAAAAAACGAAAGGTAAGCGAAATAATTTAAATTCGTTTAGCTACAGAAATACGAGCTTTCCGTGGGTTTAAGTGCTGAAACAGAATGTCTTAAGTTAGTTAACT